>JAQGAH010000630.1:0-29866 GCA_034696885.1 Lepidocyrtus paradoxus | reverse complement strand
GACTTTGTGTCGCCAGCTTTATGGAATAGCATGGCTTTCGTTTTACTCGCATTTACTATAAGCTTATTTCTATCGCACCAATCACACAAAGATTTGAAACACTTGGCAATTTCAACCAAACCATACTCCAAATCTGTAGCATCGACAAAAAAGACTAAGTCATCTGCATATAATACATATAGAAGATTTAGTGCTTCATCAATATCGTTAATAAATAAACTAAAAATAATTGGGGCAATTTGTGCACCCGCCCCGGTTCCTGCTTTAAGCGTAAACTCTAATGATACATAATTTCCATTTTCAATTTTGAACTTCCTACATGTGTAGTACTCTTTTAAAATTTTAATCATATAGGGATCAATCTCATTACCAAAATTTTTCATAAGTTTTTCTAACATTAAATTATGCTGAACTGTATCAAAAGCTTTGCGGAAATCGATGAAAACAGCGATAGCTTTACCGTTGGGTTTGACAATTATGTCAAAGATGTTCTGAGTAAAGTAAGCTACCGCTGTCTCACATGATCGACCTGATCTAAAGCCATGTTGTTTATCATTTAATCTTCTTTCTACCATTGATAACAATCTATTATACAATATACATTCAAAAACTTTAGATGGAAAAATATTGCCAAATATGGCACGATAGGAAGACGGTGACGTCTGACTACCTTTTCCTTTATAAAGGGGTGTACATTTTGACACTTTAAACTTATCGGGAATTTTAGAAATCTCCATCATTCTGTTATAAAGCATGGCCAAGGGAACAGACAGTTCATTTCTAAATATCTTATAGATTTTCCTTGGCACATCGGTGATAGCATCACTACTTTTACATACATGGCTCATAGCTTTTTTTACCTCATCCACTGTAAGCAAGTTATGTACATAATTAGGGTGTTGCATTCTAAAATTATTTTCATATTCCATAATAAGATGTTTCATGTCATGTACATTATTAAGTGAGGATTGAACTGTAAATTCACTCGCTAACAACTCACACACATCAGTATCACTGGTGTAGGTTACGCCCTCACAACTCACCAGCTTAGAAATAACTGTAGTTTTATGATTTCTGAAATTAGTCAATTTATCCATAATATTCCATACTGTACAAGTGTCTTTTTGATTTTGAAACCTCTCTAAGAAATAGCTACGCTTAGCCGTATGAATCAATTCATTTACATTATTTCTACACCTCTTATAGAATTGATATTGGTATGGATCTTGTGTATTATTGAAAACGTCCTTCGCTTTGTCTCTTTCTTTTATGGACTCAACAATTAAATTGCTAAACCAAGGAGCATTTTCAGCTTTTACAAATCTCGTTTTTAAAGGAGCGTGTGGAAGAAGGTACGCTAAAATTAAATTTTCTAGTCTGTCAAAGCAGACGTCAACGTCACATGATAAAACGTTTCCCCAACTTATGGTTTTAAAATCATTCCCTAACTTTTCACAGTCAATATTCTTGTACGGTCGGTACAATATCTTTTTGCGTTGCTCTAATACAACTTTCTCTTTTTTTCTAGCAACATATACCAGTTGATGGTCAGAACCAGCAAATTCACATTGTCCACACTGCTTATACATTTTGGGTACACTTACATAAATATGATCGATCAGTGATTTAGTTGTGCGAACTTTGTTGTTATCACGATATTGGCAGATTCTAGTGGGCTTTGTGATTAACTGTTTTAGTGCAAATTCACTAGTTGCAAAGTTAAGCTTGCTTCTTTCCCTCGACTTAACTAATAAATCTATGTTAAAATCACCCAGTATAATTATTTCACAGGAGAAGTCTAGGCTTTCTAGTGTGTTTTTTATAAAATTAAATACAGCGTCATTAATAATATGTGGCGGTATATAAAACACTATAACTATGATTGGCTTGATTCCTTGAAGATGCAGCTTTACAATATTGCATTCTAACAGATTTGGCTTATTGCTAATTATTGGCAAAGATTCATATTTTACACTTGATTTAATGTAGATCAATGTACCACCACCTTCACTTTCTTTTCTGTCATTTCTGATCAGATTGTAACCTTGAACTACAAACATATTTGTACAATCCCTTTGCTCCTGCAATTTTGACTCGGTTATTGCACATATAAGTATACCATACTCATTTTGCAGTAAATATTGCAATTGTGCAAACTTGGATGGGGATCTGATTCCATTCATGTTTTGGTGAATAAACTTGAGTCCTTTGGGAAGGATGTAGTTGTATTTGTAGTGGAACGATGGTTTTTCAATGTTGTGTAGAGATGTGATGCTTGTATCCTGGAAAGGTAATTCATCAGCGTCTCCATTCGTCATTGTGGGTAAAACATCCATTTCAGTCTCCTTTGTTAAAAAATATACAAGTATTATTATGGGAGCAAATTGCCCGAATTAATATGGATCCAGCTTACAGTTTGTGGGGCATTTTATTTCCATAGCCATGCCCTTAGCTATATTAAACAGTGGCAAGATACATCTCTCTTGCCAGGAGCATTTGGACCATCATCAATGGGTAGCATCAATGGGATGAGACAGAGTGTAGTCTTCTTCTTCTTAGGGGGCAGCCGTGTTCCAAATGGGATCAGGAGCCTCATACATGGTATGACTCATACTTTATTTTATCGATCAGTGCAGAACAGTGCCCGGCACATATATGCTAAAATTCCTAAATGAAATACTTTTTGCAAATAATTTATCCACCTGAATTATTGATTTATCATCAATAAATCCCGAAACATACTTGATCTTGAGTGACCCGTGAATGAGGTATATTTTAAAAGCGTTTCCGAGTTTTATGGAAAATCCTTCCATAAATTAGAGACAATCCTTTAACAAGTCAATAAATCCTTCTTTATCGCTTTTATCCTCTTAATATGGCTCAATTTCCCAATAATGCGTATTCATTATGTAAGGCCATCCCACCTTCTGCTCCCAAACTTGCATGACTGAACTTCAATAAAAATTCTTGGCATTTTTACAACTCCTATTGTGACCGGTGACCAATATAGTTCAGGCAAATATTTGAAAGGGATGTGAATACAAAAATAGATGAAAAAAAAGCAGTCTTTGCAAAAAAAAAAAACTGATTATGTTATGCAAACTACAAAGTATGGGTATATAAAAGTCAGCATAATGATATTCCACTACAGGGATAAATTTTTGGGCTGGCCCTCACAATAAACAAGAGCCAAGCCAAAGTACACTTCCATCATATCCCAAACTACATTATTACGACTTCAACAACAGCACATAAAAGGGACACTTTTATGATGAGTGTCAGCGTCCACTCTCATCGACTTGACACAGAGTGACAGACTCTCTCTCCTATTATTTATCAACCTTGAATGTGTATGTCCCTGTCTGCTTATCTTTTTATGTCCCTTCATCAGCAAAACAAATCCACTTGACTCAAGACAAAAAAGATATGCACACTTCATTTAAATATGACTTGACAAGTTTCCTTTGACAAAAAAAGGATAAAGTCAAGTATTTAATAATAAAAAAAATATGCGAAAACTCTTTGTACTGAATATTCATTACAACAGTTAATAAAAAAAACTTGCAATTAAGTGGATCAATTGATGAATACATTACACATTCGTCGTCGCACGTCAAAGGTGTCAGTTTTGTATAACATGATAACAAATTATTTTCAATTCCAACATTTAGATTTACTCTCAGTCTCCTCTAAAAAATTATTAGATAATGGAGAATGGGAAACTAAAAGGATTCTATTCTTAATGCATCATGCCTGAATCCGTCTCAAACAGTGAATGAACTGAAATATACGTTGCCTTCGCCCAGTTCTTTAAAAGAATCAAGTCAAATCTCAAATAAATAATCATCAGTGGACTAAATAAAAGGTTTAATAATAATAATCCAATCAGAAAAAAAGTCCCATTTTTTCTCTCCTCTGCACACGCATTTCTAAGTGGGGGAGATAAAGCAAATGATTTTCATTTTAACTTTTCTTTACCAAAAAGACACCCCGCCGCCTGTACAATCAACAAAAAACTGTTTTATATTTCTGAATAGGTTCCCCTCCTCAAGACCAGCAAATTGCAAACATGTAATAAATTATCATTCATATTTCTACAGTTGGCTCATAAAGCGCATTAAAGAACTCAGCAGAATAAGAATCCTGCGAGGAATGCTAAAGCGCATTCCATTTTATGCATTTTTCTGCCACTGACTGCAGCCCGATAGTGGCGGTGTGCTGATTGGCAATTGCGAGTTGCTGAAAAGTGTCACTGACTCTGAAGGATCGACCTTGTCTAATGATAATTCTACGTTCATTTTCTACTTCTTAAACGAAGCAATAACACGCATTATTACACACGTTCTTAGCATTCAGTTCAGTCAGCTATTCAGGTGGCGGCCGCTTTTTTTTAGCACGATCCCTACCCATTTAATTTATTCATCCTTTTTAATAAATAACAATTTTTTTTACAAAGGAATCCCCGCAAAATGGGGATACTTCAGAAGCTAAATAAAAATTAACGGCAATCATAAACATTTTAAAGAATATGATTAGTCAGCAGGAGCGGGAGCTATCAGGGAGACGCTTAATCTATTCGCAATTTTTACACTGCAGCATCTCTTATTATCCCACCACCGTGGTCAAACCTCCCCTCCAATTGCTTTTGCAGCTTATCATTGAAGATAGATCTCTTGTCTATAATAATTATAGTTAAGTTAATGGACATCTTTTAAGGAGGGATATAAGAGGACATGGACATAACTACTCTATTATTAGCCATAGATTTCCATTTTCATTTATAAAATGTTACCTTGTCTGATGATACATATGGCTTTGGCATCAAATCATCAGCATATCTCTCTGATTTGATGAGTCTGACGATGGAGAAGATAATGATAAACTGAACAATAAAATCATTGTTGTACATCGTCTAGGAAAAATAGCAATGCTGATGGATACGAAAATATTTCACTTTCGCATGCGAACCTTTTTGTTTTTCTCTTTCCATTTCTTGGACAATGGACGTGGGTGGAAGTTAATGTCGTTTGAAGAAGCTAATGTCAGATTCATCCTAAAAAATATGAATTCTCAATGGACACTCATTTCCAAATCCAACTTGAGGATTCCACCTACGACAAAGCTAATTTATGATTCATGAAAATCTCATTAATCGGAGGTAAGTCGTAGTTTGACTAGGGAGATATGTTTTATTGCGTACTCAGAATCTTCATCGAGAGGATGATCACGATACAATCATAATCATCGAATAAATCTACCTATACAATTATATAGCTATTTAAGCTCTCCTCAGCCATCCCTCAATCAGAGAATTAGAAAGATTATCATTTTTCGATTATGTACACGCTTAAGTAATGATCGTAGCTTTTCCATTAATCCCCATTCCGAATTACGACACGGAGGGGATAATGATGGTCATTTAAATTCTCATTTGCATCTTGTCCATCAATAAATTCCACGAAAATTAAAAGGAATCCTTTCATTTTTTATTAAATGTGAGTTCAAGTGTTAATCTATCCGTGACATAAATAGGGGCATTGTGAGACATTCGTAAAAAAAATTGTGTAATCTCTCCTGTTCTCCTTATGATTGCAGCATAGTTTGAGTGAAATTATAAACTCCCAACATTAAACTGTCCCACTCAGACTCCCCGAACCAAAAACTGTTCATTTTCACAGCATTTTTCAGCCCGTCACGTTTTCCATGCAACAATTTAATGAAAAGCTATCGACTAAAGACAAAGTAGATAATGATAGTACTTTTTTTGAAGGAGTTATATTTATGCGGGGGACTTGCCACATTCAAACTAAGGTAATTTATCATCTTCCTTCGAATTTGTGCGTAGGACGAGGGCTACTACCATCATCATCATCATGATCAAGAAGCCGTAGTCAAATTCAAAAACTGGTAATTTCTTCCATTTAGGCAGCTCCTACTCATTGACTATGGTCACATAGTCACTGGTTAACTCAGGTAATTAATACCTGCTCATTCGAAATTCACTCTTCAACTCGCAGAGATTTGGTACGGAGTCATGAGCACAAAATTGTTACGTGAGTGAATGCCTCACCGTCGTGTCCGTGTCCATCAGTCGTGGATGTGAATGTGGAATGAATATATTACCTCATATATAATTTGCAAAACCTTAGAGAATTACATGAGCACTCTGTTTTTCTGCAGAATAACCAAAATTGCCTTTTCATCTGAATTGTTTGCACAAGCCATGTTTTTTGTTAAAGGCTTTTGTTCCCAACGCCATCTACAAAGGAGACATACACGTGTGTAATGTCCCATTCAAAGACAAAAAATACTTTCGCCTTCGAAAAAAAGATCCTTCTGTTTATAGTTACTCTCGACTCCTGTTTTATTATTTATTTTAAAGAGGGATAATGACAATTAGAATTTAACGACTTCCTCATCTCCATCTTAAATAGAAGAAGGGAAAGGGTTAAGTGGCTAAATATTTGCGCTTCTCATCATCGCCTCATCCTCATCCCAAGGTACGCGTCTAGTGCAAATAGGAAAAGACGTTTAATCACTTTTTATTTGATTGGAAAACATCCTTTTCTATAAAAATGGTAACTTTGGCCAATCAATCACTTAGCCCTTAAATGGGCATTACATCTGTCTATGATGATGTGATCTGGTGAACAATCAACAATCATATTTTCTTTTGTGAGGAGACAAGTCACGAAAGGAAATGCGACTAGATCGTAACGGTTGTTTATGATGATGTAAAAAAGTAGCGATTGATATTTGATGATGGATGAAGATCACATATCGGATAAGAGATGTATAAGTAACATATATTTTATGACCATAGCCGCTGGTCAGTAGCTGACTCTTCGAATGGATATCAACAGTTCATCATCATCATCCATATCAGATCATTCACAGCCAGTGTGTAGTGTGCGCGCAGATGTATTTTATTTGAAAGTGGGAAAGAGGAAGAAGAAGGAAATCTTCTCATCTTGTTAAAGGATGATTAGCGAGTAAAAAGCGAATATATTTACTTAGGTAGCCAAATCATTTAGAAACTGGTTGGTCAGCAGAATTAAATGTATTGAGTTTCCGACCTTGCAAAATTGGTCACCTACCTCTCTCCTCGTTTCATTCAGTAGATAAATGAAGGATAGACCAGAAGCAACCACGATATATTGGATTTTTTGCGAAATTTTTTGAAATTTTTGCTTCTTATCATTTAAACGGTACATTTTTTTACAGCCAGAGGCAATATGAAAAATATTGCATGAGTATGAACAGATTGCGAATTTGGAATCCTCTTGAAATTAGCAAAAGCCAGAAGCGGAAAAAAGATTTCAAAAGTATTTCAAGCTTACCCGAAATTTGGGAAGATACTTGAGGCCAATAGCGGGCTGACTGCGGTTGCTCTAAAAAACAAAATAAAAATCATCATTAGTCACTCACTTCACCTCTTATCTAAACTCAAATATATAACACGAGCTTTGACATGTCCTTGCTAAACCAAACAGTTTAGCACTGTTCGACTCCATTTCCCACCTAATCCAATAATTATTACCTCATCTCCTCCACCCACTCCATTCATTACGTATGGATGCGTTGTTAACCCTTATCTATCTATATTTTGGGATTAGCATAATGCGTAAAGTCAGGGCAATTAAGTTAACTCGCATAATAAATGTAATGCATACATAATAAGTGTGCGTTGGCCATATTTGGGCCATTCAAAATCAAATTCACCTTCCAACCCAGAGCCCAGCAAGGATAAAGGGCTAATCCTCTCATTGTCATAATCATTATTATTCCAAAATCACTCCACTTTACAATTTTTTATGATAATCAGCAAAAGTCAAGTGAGACAGGGGCCTGTACCAGCCGCGCCGCCTTTTTCATACCATTTTCATACAGTCCAACCAATGCATCTCAAAAGCCAATTGAAAGATTCAGGCCGGAGGCAGAAAAAAATGTCCTTTTTAGAATTACATTTTTTTTTTCAAATAAAAATTCCTCAAACATATTTTATTTCAATCTGAACGATTTCATGGCTGATGGCCGTCCCTATCATCCTCATTGACACGACATGGATGGATTTTCTTGCATTTTTATCTGGATCCATTTAGGTAGAAGGGGCTGTCGCTGTACCTTTTGTATCCTCTCTTCTAATAAGCCCCTTTACAAAGCTTTCGCTTCATTTTCCCTTTCTTTCATCATAAAAAAAAAGTTAAGTCACTTTGAAAGTATTTCAAAAGTTGATTCATACAATTTAAACGTGAAAAGGACTTGATCCTCATTATCTCGATTCAAATCCCGTCATACAATCATTCAAGAAAAAATTACATAAAAAAGGTGAAATCATCTTCCTTTGTCAAATCCCTCTAACAAATTATATCTGCTAGGTCCTTTTCCTACTGAGTTGCATGCAACTCAAATTGGCGATGTTGATGGTGGTGGTCACCACTTATTTAACAGATCGCTGTCCCCACCAAAAAACCAATGCACCTGCTTTGATACGTATTCCTGCCTATTCCTGCGAAACCAGTAAAAATAGCTGTGAAAAAAAATTGCTCCTCGAACGTTGATCCAACCATAACTGTTCTTTTGTGGGCATAGGGTTAAGGAGGAAAATCAAGATTGTTACGAGAGCCACCTCCTGTGCTGCCGCTCATATTTGCAAATTGCAGTTGACGATTGAATTGATTATTGTTAAAGGAGTGCTTTATTATAAATATATTTACTTTAGGGATTGCGCATTACCGCTTCAACAAAAATGAGCTGAAAGAAAGGGAAAGTTTTTTTTCTGTCCTTTTCTGCATCATATAAAAATGACAATCGTTTATCCAACCATTTGTATCCATTATTACGAGATGGGATTTTGCTCAACACAAAACTTCAACTTGAAAGGGAGAAGTGAGCTGTGAACTGTTATCAAACTCGAGTCCCTTTTTTAGCTCATGTCAAGGAAGATAATGATGGAGATAAGTATTATTCAGCGTGCCAAGAGATGAGGACTGCGCAATACTGCATTTAATTAACTTTTAATTGCATTGTCTGCCGTAATATTGCTACCGGGCATTATTTAACTTTGAAACTTGACTCTTGTTCAAGTGACACATGCCATAATCAATTCAAGTCTTATCGGTCCTCATTAAGGAAAAGGAGGTCTCAAGTTGAATCCAAAGTGCAGTCTTACCTTGCCAGAGCCTCGTAGCGGGACAGACTTAAGGGCTCCTAAGGCATGAACACGGTACTCACGTTCAAGTTGGTCTGCTTGAGCTTGAATCCGCCTTGAAAAGAAGGGACATAAAAGTCAAGATTAATCATTTCAGAACAAAATTTAATAATTTTATATTAAAAGCAACCTTAATTAACAATAACTCATAAAGAACTCACGATATAGCCAGTATCAGTTCCAACTGCTGGTTCTCAAACTCCTGGCGCTGCCCCGTATCTTTGCAGTTCTCGATGATTAGGTTCTGCGTGGACTCCAACTCCCCTTGGAGGGTCGAGAGCTTCATCAATTCCGCTTCCAATAGGAGACTTGTCACCTGCAAAATAATGTTTAAAAAAATGTTATTATTTATGACAAGACATGAAATCTGTCCCCGATCATCAAGCCTATCAAAACCATCATATCATCAAACTATCCTCTTTTGTTTACTGATAAATATCAAAATAGGGAACACAATTTTTTCTTCTCATTATGGATCACGCTGCTGCGTTATCTTAAAACAACAAAATGGCATTCCTTTTTTTGCCTTGTCACACTCCGCGTTAAATACGAGTCACGAGTTTTCGTTTGTTGGATAAAGAATAATAGCTAATTAATCAAGGATAAGCAAAGAGAAGAAAAAACTCTCGCTCAGTCCCCACCATACTTATTCACACATCCGTCCAGTTAAATATAGGCATAGCATATCAATCTATCTACTTTTCACTGCTCATTTATAATTTCTTTTTTAAGCCAAGCTAATTTTAAAATTTGCATGTATTGTTTATAGCTCTGCTAATGATAGAATGTTCACTCATCGCCTTCGTCATCCCCCTCCTCTCATCAACCATAAAAAGACCCATTCATCTCACTAATCCCTTTTCTTTTCTTTTCAAGTTCTCTGTTCTGTTCAGTCAGTGTAAGATTTATTGTTTTTTGGCCCACTTCATCATGAGCGATCAACTTTGATCACTGATCATCATTCCCACACAAAGGGGATTGGAGGTGGTTGTGCTCAGCATTCTAAAAACAACGCTCTTTACCTAATATAATTACAATTAAGTATCGAGAACACATATTATGCATATGCGTGTGTCCCACTTTGGTCTCATGTTGTCCCAACAAAAATTAATCTTGTCAGGTTTTCGTCTGGCATACTAAAAAAAATAGCTATAAAAACATGGAAAAGACTTGGTAAAACAACCGCAATCATAATAAATGAGTTGTAGCATTTCCACTAATTGCTATTCTTCCTACGTGACAATTATACTGCTCAGCTAAAGAAAAAAGGGATAATCTATAATCTCTGTAGATTTGCATGCATGCGTGTCAACGATCCCAGAAGATAAACATGTGTAGATATTTTCGCAAATGGATGTTTCCTCCACATGGCTTATATCAATATGTAAGTAGCTCATTGTCACTCTCTTCGGAACGGGATCAATGAAGGCAAATAGTAAAAAAAAAATCTTCCCATTCACAATTTCAATTTCACATGACATAGGCTGGGTGGTAGTGGTGGTGCGTATCTACCTCAGAGCTAGAAATTTATTCTGATAAACTTCACTTTTCACCCCCTAATGAATGGCAAAAACATGTGTCATTTTTTTCCTATCAATCTCACGATTACAATTACCGCCCGTGTGAATGACCGTTTGGGTTTAACTGCAATGGTGGTTAGTCTATTGTGTGGATATTGCAGGCTCTTGCACGATACAACATATTTTTTCTAGAAGATTTTTGGGAAGCTGTGACGATAAGAATATGGTGGTTTTGTGATTTAAGTCATGTTACCCTTTTCCTATTTTTTGTCGGCTCCTTTCCTAAAAGCCCAAAGACAATTGAAATGGATGGTTTATGGTTCCTATCTAGATCTGTCAAGATGTGCATGGTGCACTGCACCTAAAACGCGCTAAGATCACGCAATAAATATATTTTTTTTTGGGAAAAGGGGGAGGTGGAGTCCTAAACCAGACGAGGTGGTCAACTATCTGTATAGCTTGTACTTGAGCCTGTGTGAAGAAGAGTGAGTGAACGAAATGGAATTTTATTGAACGAGTTTTATGGGAACAGAAGACGAAGGAGTAAGGAAAAAATGAGATTGTTATCTTTTTTGTCATGTCATCAGCCCTCATTCCTCGTGTGTTATATCTGTCTCAGTCAGAGAAGTTTTTGAAGTCAACTTGTTTCCTTTGTTGCTGCTGAGGTAGAGATTTTGATGTTGATGTGGTTGCTGTTCTGTTCTTTAAAGCTCGCCGAAATAAAGTATGAGACATGAGATGAGGTATGGCAATGCTACTTGTTTACGCAGCCGTGCAGTGTGTGCAATCACATCAGCCAAAATAGGCAAAATGACGAGAGGGGAGTATTTAGCGGAAAGCCCAACTTCAGCCTAATTACTAATTAGGAGTCTTTCTTTTCCTACGATGATCGGTTTTACTTTTCTTGAGCTCATTTTTTTATACCAAATCTTTCAAAGACGAGGTTTGGGAGGAGCTTGAGTTTAAAATGTTGAATAGTCCACTCTTCCTTATTCCTTCCTGGTTTTATATATAGAGATATGAATAAAGTAGGTCTCTCTTGGGAGGACCACCTCCGCCTCAATCCGCCGAAAGTGACAATTTTCTCAAAAGGCGATTATAACTATGATTAGTTTATATGGCCAGAAGGAAAGCGATGATGGATGAGGTGGTGGTCAAGACAAGAAGATCTAATGCCAATTTAACAACTCAGCTTTTTTCCCTGCTTCAGTTCCCAAAATGTTTCTGGTTTTTCTACATAAATCTCCCAACAAAATTGGGTTTTTATGAGGATATTCCCATAATCCCAAATCTTCGAAGCTAATTGCGACTTGTGTCATGAAATTGAAGTGAAATTGAAAAACAGATAAAAAATACCATTTTCCTCCTTTCGCAAAATGCTGTTTTACAATTTGCCCCTTGTAACAGAAATCGTGCTAAAAAACTAAACTTTATAGCTTGGACATTATTAAAAAGGAAAACTTTCTCACTTATAATTTCAGAGACACTTATACTCTGAAATACTTCAATCTTAATTTTTTTCCGCAAAATTATCTTGTAAAAATGTAATCGAACTCAAGTGTAAACAACACGACACTTTTATTACTTCACAAGCATAAACAAGTTCGCATAATTAGTACTTATTAGCAAAAGTGCTAATGAGGGTCATCATAATATGCGACCTACCTAGTGGGTGTACATCAGCATACATAGAATACATAGCAGATTGGTAAAAAAGGTGGTGGGATGATCGGTGATAAAAGCGGAAATGGGATTTTTATGCTGATTAGCAACACACACACGCAACATGACAAATGTAGCTTGTTATTAGAGAGCAATATGGGATTGGGCCGAGAGTAAAAGTTTTGTCATTCCCAACAACGCGACATCCTCGTGATCATCACATTCACTTTTCTGTTTACCTTTGTCATCATCACCCAGTCCAAGTCCAACCTACAATTTCTCTCCATTCCATTGAGAATTATGTGGAATTAGCTAGGGTAAATATGATTTGGATTTTAAAAATTGTAAACAGCTTTCAGACAATAAAATACATTTAAGCCCTGTCGGAACAGTGGACAGCTGAATGTCAAACTCATTTGGTGAGCTGCAGTTTTTTCGCCATCGCTAATATATGCACTTTGCCGAGAAGATTATTTATGATTATATGGCTTGAGGATTTTTATTTGGCAGTTCCTCTAATTTTTTTATGGAAAAAATCCATATTATAGTTATAATTGCATCTTGCATTCAGCAGGTTTTTTTTTCGACAAGGCAAGAGCCTAGATAACTTCCGGCAGGATTTTGTTCCTTTTGTATGAAAGATACTCAAGGATTTTTATAAGGACTTTATGTTTCAAATTTGTCAAAAAAAATTAGCAATCTGCTGCGGTAAGCGTACCATATAAAGATTAATTAAATTACAAGCCACTATATAGAATAGCACACGTATGAACAAGACACGTTTCATTGTTCACTCCTTGCGTGCCCACACGTTTAGCGCTGTCTGTGTTGGGAATGTGGCAACCTAAAAAAATTGGAGTAGGCTGAGTCCATTGGTAAATTGACATTTTCCACTAAAAACCATTGCGAAATGGTTGATGATTTGGAAAACATCAATTTTTTTTTTCTTCCTGTCTCACTGGACCTCATTTCATTCAGTCTTACTCAGGTTCATGAAAAGGGCTAAGTCGTGAGACATGGTTTGGTTTTCATTTCAACAGTCCTCATTGGCTGCAGCAATAGTGGTTGTAACATAATAAAAACTAAAAGTGATGAATGAAGGGATGGTCAACGGAACAAATTGATTAGGAAAAGGATATCTGATGCTGAGAATGGTATTCTGCAGACCGCCAAGGATACTTTGCGGGGAACTCGTGTAGTATTGGCATATATGAACCGTTCAATAAATCAATTTATTTTTTTACTTTTGGTTCGTGATATCGTGCTCGATGTAACACTGACATAAAGGGATTTTTTTCCCTTATTTACTCTACATTCTCCTTCAAATGCTGAAAGCTATTCTCATGACACCTGCCAAAGTCAGAAAAATGGGGAGGAAGCCTCCACCGGAATTGCAGTGACAATGAAAAACTGAATGTCAAAATCAACCTGCATCCAAATCATGCAGATGTCATTACATTAAGTAAATTACATTAAATACATAATGATATGATCATCCAACCCATTAAGTAAATGATATGAACTCACCTCCAACTGAACTCCAAACAAATCTCTGGGCTTGTAAGGTCCCTTCGTGGAGTTCTCACACATTTTGACAATGAAAATATATTCAACCGCGCACAATAAAAGTCACACCCAAAAACGCTTCAACTTTTTGCACAATCCACTCAAAACGGATAATCACGCTAAAATTATGAAAACCAAGTTAAGCAATTTTACACAGCCTTGCTAAAACTTTTGATGATAACCTATTTTGATTTCACACGTCAACACAAAAGACACTTCCAGTGAGTGGTCCACAAACGGTTTAGCTGGCTGGCACGAACGAGAAATAAATATGATTCACCTCCAACTGCCAACGATCAATAAAAATTGTTCTGAAATGCGAGCAACTCATCAACATCCTCAGAAGCATTAGTCCATTTGAAAACACGTCATCATCATCCCAGCGTCGGCACCATATTCATTCCGACTCTTTTTCTCTGGTTTTCATTGTTAAAATGAATGTACAATGAAAACAAATCATCATCTCTGGAATTTCCTCCACGGCCTATGGTTTGGTGGCAGGTGCTCAGGTACACCATTAACACTCACCTCATGTGTGAATACTTACATACATGTGTGAGGAAGGACAAGGTTGACTGATTCTTTAGCGTTTTAATGGCAAAAATCCTGGATTATATTGCAGCTTGTTTTGTGTTTGCGGTGGAGGTGGATATAAATACGTGAACTCGAGTTTTTGCACTTATTTTTTTCCTTAATTATGCATCTTCTCGTCAGATTTCAGAAAAGATGATGATTATGACTCAATCATATAGATCTAGAATGAACCAAGTTTTGCGAAAAATCCCATGTCATTTTACTTTGTGTCTAGCGCTGAGAGTGAGAAGCTTAGTGAGGTAGAGATTGATATTATGGTTTGTCCACGGTGGCGAGGAGGATGCAAGGTGACCTTCCCACGATCAGTTTAAGTAATTTAACAAGGAAGGGAAAATTGGATTATAAATGCTCTACGGAGGAAACTGGATTGTTCACTTCACAAGAAAATTGCATAAAAAATACGACCTGCGTTCCCAGCTCATGTTTCACATGAAAGTCCATTGAATAATCACTGTTTGTGCTTATAAGCGTTTTCCTACGCACGACAAACTTATCAATTATGCATTACTCCTTATCATGAGCAGTCATCTTCCAATTAATTCAATCTAAGGAGTCGGAGGAGTGAATCAAAGAAGGAGTTTATTCTCAGGAGTAGCTGACCGATGTGAAAATTAAAAATTGCCCCGAAAATCCCAAAAACCAGTGGAATATGAATAGAAAAATTTGCGCAATAACTTCTTCTGATTGCGTCTACGTGACTATATGTAAGCCACCACAATCAGCATCAGCAGCACCGCCACCCCACCTGAATCACATTCACTTGAGAAACCACCACAAACAATGACAGTATTTTTTCCTCCTTAAAAATAATAACAATGTAGGATTACAGAGTTACAGTCATAGTCTCATAATCTCGTCATTTTACTAGGTTGAGAGGACGGGATAATCGGTCACATGATCCCAATTTTGAGTTATGAGTTTGTCCTCCACAGCATTCGCGTTCCACATCCAGCACACGGTTTCGTTTTTCAAAAGAGTATTTTCAAACACTTATGCAAACAAACCTAGTTTTGAAGTTTGCGAAAAAATTTAGCTCCACATCTGCCATCTAAAAAAGTTATTTACTTTGAATTCAGGTTTAGCTTCTCTGATATGGGAATGTGAGCACATGTCCCATCGGCCAAGCCAAGTTATTGAAGGATAATAATGTTTTATCACGTTTCTACCAAACAACCACTTTTTGTCAATGAGTCCGTTGGACTTTTATCTCTCAGTCCATTGTTGTAAAACGTTTGATCCCCCTCTTGTGATTTACTGTTCACTCTTTTTGGATGGAATTGTCATACAAACGGATGATGATGACCGTTTTATGTACTTTTCTTTTATTGGGAATGATGCTATTTTGATATTTTTTTTGTCTATCGGTGGTGGGGGCTGGCTTATCCTGTCCCGGTCGGTTGATCCCTTTTTTTATCAATAGAATTACGTTTTTTATACCTTTTTTAATAAACCTGCTATATGGGGTGAGCACAGCGAGAACAAGAATGAAACTGCTTAACAGATTGTTAAAGTAAAGTACGTGTTCACATGCTAAAGTTACATATTTCGTGTTGAAGCATAAAGGGTTTTTAATATATAGGAAGAACTTGCTACACGAGCTTAGCAATGCAGGAAAGTCAATGTGGAATAATTTTTTTTATTATTGGTTTGGAGTTATGCTTATTTTTTTGGTGGGAGAGACCAGAGAACCCCTCCTCAGCTTCCTCAGCAAGGTTTACGAATTAGAGAACATTTGTTTTACGTAGGGACGGGGACTCTGTACGGAAGGAAGGAAGTTGAAGGCTGAGAGCTTATGCTTGATGTGGGTTAAGCAGTGATCCGAACTTGCACGTTCTGCATTTTTCTCATGTAAAGCACGTCCACGAAAGGAAGCTTGATTCATTCAGATATTATTACTTAACGATATTTTTTCTCTTCTCCATCCGGTATGATAATCCATTCCGGGTTCCAGTTAAGTTCAATTGGCTTGCTTAGTCCATCACATGAAACTTATGGGGAACAGGAATATGACTTCCTTTTTAACTTTATTAGTCCGATTGACTATTTTTTTATTAGTTTAACGGGTAAAAAATGTTTTTAATGAGATTCATACAAAGACAGGAAGTGTCCCGTGATTCTGCATAAATTTCCACAAAAAATAATTGACTCCTGAATAACGTTTTTGACCGTTTGATAATTTATTTTGGGTTATGAAAAAGAGGCACAGACATGAGCAGGGAGTAAGTAAACCATAGGCACTGTTTAACACGCGACGCTCTGTATCAAATGACGAGTATTTGTGAAAATATGTATTTCAATCAGAAACACATTTTTGTCCTTTTTTTATCCAGAACAAATTCCTCGCGTGTCACATGAGCACAATACAAGATCCACTGCACTGGCATCACATTACGTAAGTTTTAGTATGAATGCGATGCAACGTGAACAACGCTAGATGCAATTGCAGCTGCATGAGCTTGTTTTATGAAAAGGTGCTGGGGCTGATGAAAAGAGGTAAGTGCGTTTTTCTACATCCGTGCTTCTGCACTCAACGAAGGAGACTGACTGACTGTTTACAATTTTGGCTGCGTTGTTGTGTTTGGGTTTGTAATGTAGGATGGGTTTGTTTGGCTCTGAGAGAAGAGATCATGATCACGATGCGATGTAGGTATATTGTTGGGCATGATGGTGTTCATTGGGCTGAAGCAAAAGGGGCACTTGAAAGCAGACAAGTTTATATTGCTTTAACCCGCACTTCATTTTCGTCTGGTCTAATGCCTAGAGACTAAAGTAAACTTTAGCTGGAATGCTGACTGTTCCAGTCGCCAGTTAAATATGAGTAATTTTGGGGATCAAATGTTTTTTATTTGCATAATAATAATTACTATTGGATATAGGTTGGTTTAGCCCAATTCCCGGAATAAGGACTATGTACCTTCAGTTGTATCAAACTGGGTTAGTAAACCTGACATTTGCAAATATTAAATCAGAGAGCATGTCGTACGCTTAAAATTGATTCATGTGGTTTTTCATGCAAAAAAGTTACCCGAGTTAATATATTCCGACGAATTATTCATACCGCCACCGTTACATAAAATTGCTCTTCTGATTACAGTTCTCCCCCAATGTGGTGACAACGCCAGTAGCATAAGTATATTCAGAGTTTTTGTTCCCTTTGCCCAAAAAGTATATTTTTGGCTTGATGGAATTTCAATATTAGATTCCCGAAACTAAAGCTTAGATAGAGATAAAAAATGAATGTCGGAAACAGCAAAAATCATGTCAATCATGTCAAGCTCCATTATAAGCTCCATATCTGAAAAAAATGAGGAGTTCAAATCAATTATGGTTTTGCATCGGGTTCTCCACAAATTATTCCCTATTGGGATGCATGTTTATAATAATTTTATTCATAGTAATGCAACGAACCACCGAACCCAATGGAATGCTAGCATAATCATCAATTTTAACTGAATTTAACCAAAATTCGGTTTTGGAAGAAGGTCAGTTCAAAATCATACATATATACCAACGTATTTAGTAAACTGACAGTTGATTACGGATATGCATATCAAAATTATTAATAGATTTTATGACAGAAGGACATCTGACAAAAGGGTCGATTTATGCTTATGTAACATTGTTGACCGGTGGCATATCCAAAGATAAAAATGCATTTCCCTTGTCAAAGGGAAAACTTGTTTTGAAAGGGTCGCTGGGATCGTGTGTCCTTCCCTTTTACAAAAATGACATTGCTCATTGTTCCACCTCCCTTTCCACCCTTTTGCATCCTGTGCTCCCCTTCATCTCTTGAATAAAGTTGAATGAAAATGAAACGGAAAACTCTCTCTCCATCCGCTTGGACCATTATTGATGATGATCAAGTCACTTTACCCGTTGGTAATAATTAGCTGGCTGATACCAAAGTATACACCCTTTCTCATCTTACCCGGAGGTGGAATTTATTGAAGGTGGAAGATAATCTACCCGGTTACCTCATTTCAACCCTGAACTGAATGAAATGCTTTAGCCTCGACTCTCTCATATTTTTATCATTCGTCACCGTCATCATTAGAGAGGATAAGGGTCGTCTGCCCAGCCATAAGAGGACCCTTCCCATCAGGAAATGAGCAGATGCCATCAGATGGAAGGACACATCATCAAAGATGAGATGAGGCGGTTTAGTCCCAGTTCCCCCAAGGGAAAGGAATTGCATTTTATGTGATCCTACCTCAACATCTCAAATGTGATGGTTCCCACTCCATAAAAGCTGTTGGATGAAAAGGAAGATGCATATGCATAAAACATAAAAATAGCAATAAAATATTTTCTACAAAGGAAGAACGCCAAGTTCAACTTCTCAACTTGAGCATCGGCAGCATAGCAATTTTTTAAATCCTGTGAGATGAGACCTTCTTCCTTTTCATCAGCGCATTTTTATGGTTGGTAATGAAAAATGTTTTTTTAAAAAACGATTTTTTCATGGCCACTCGTAAAAATCCTCATCAGGAATGAAAAGGCTTTTGTATCCTGAGCTTGACTAGTTCACATCATATCCCGTCGGATCAAGGAGGACGGGCCATTTTAATCAAATAAATCGCAATTGAGAATGCAAATGTGTGAGATAGTCATAGTGTCGTAAAAAATCGACCGACTTTCCAAATGTAACGAAAGTACTTTCAAAGCTATTGTACCCACCGCTAACTTCAATCAGAAACTTATTTAATCTTCAGAAGTGTTATATTAATGGTAAACGTCATCACCAAAGTGAGAACTCGAGAGTGTTTGATAAACTGAAAACTTTATTCCTAAAATAGTCATTACTACCTTTTAATCACAAGCCATAAATTTATCCAAAGTCCAAAAACGTTTGCGGTCGATCAGTTACCGACTCATATTTTAAGGTTAATACTCAAACTACAACTTAACCTACATATTTAAATATACTCCGTCCTAGATAAGGTTACCTCTACCTTCAATATCGGTATTACGTTAACGTTACTCCACCATTCAATTTTCCTCTCAAGTTTATCAAGCACTTCCCTTCCAACAAAAAAAGTAACTCTTATCAGTATCGTTCCCAGTCCATTAGAACAGGACGTAGAAGAGAAATGTTGATGTCACAACATTTACAATCCATTCTATAGAAAATGCAAATAAGCTGAGAAGAGAAATGAATTGTAAATTCCAAATGGTCCAGCTATGCCGACATCGGGATCTGAATCGGATTTCGGTCCTCGGGGACAAAGACACCTTTTTGTTCCTGTTTCTACGGAATGAATTGAATATATGCGATGAGTAATTTGAAAATAAACTTTTTGATCTTAGGACGATGAGATGACGATACCACATGAATTTAAATTGCTGGCTTAGAATCTTGATATCGTATCGTATGTATGTATGTATCACTTCATTTAATGTCAGAACGATTAATGCAGACAGAGAGAGCAATTAAGATTTTTAAAAAAATAATATTTTTTCCCAACTGTTTTCGTCCCATCACATTTCCTCTCTTTCCTTTTCATGTTCCATTGTATGCGTGTGATTACTAAAAAGTACATACATCCAACTCGCATTCATTCTCAAAATATATGTAATTATGCTTTTGATGCAACATTTTTTTCTCATAGTCATCATGTCAAACGCTTCTCCTGTTCCCAGCCGTTGATGATGGGACGGGACTTTTCTGTAAAATTATTTTATTTACTTTTTTTTCTAAAAAAAAAGTTAAATATTAAGGGGCTCATTACAGGTAGAAACCCGAAATCATATCTTTGAGTTGATTTAATGACGAGACGTTACATAGCTCAATATACAAGAGGAAGTAAAGAACCCCTACAAGCATAATTCGTTCTGTTACAATCAACAATAGATTAACAATGTAAGCAGATTTTTTTTTAGAAAAGTCTTATTTCTTTTACAAATATTCTGTTACGGCGGTCCTCTTACTAGTGACTGGTGACAAAAGCATCAAATAATATATTTTTTATTTTTAGGGATATTTCTTTTAGAAAAAAGATAAAAAATAGGATTTTGTAAAAAAAAATCTGAAAACGCAACAGTATATCCACCCCACTATCACCACCCATAGTCATTTGTCAAATGACGACGGGATAATGGTTTTCATAAAAAAAAGATGATGTCTTACATTGTTCTCAGTTTTTACGCTCTCTCAACTCAACAATAAAGTGGGCACTTGTAATACAAGACAAAAAAAAACTCTAAACCAAGCTCTGTTCCTTTTGTACTTAAATATACACATTTTCATGGACAAGTGACTTTATGACGTTGAATAAAAAACGTAACGGTCCAATCTCGCCTCTGAGCTGTGGACCCAACCGGAAATGAACATTCTAAAATAAATACTGTGCAACTCGAGTCCCTTCACCATATTGAGTTGAAGTCTCAGCAGCAAGCAAGACTAACCTATTTTTTCTCAAAAAAACAACATAAAATCCAGGTGGGTTTAGTTTCTAAACTTGTTACATATGAGCACAGCCACAATAGTCAACTTGTTGAACATATTTTTTTTTACAACTTTGATCAGACCTGCGTGGAATCCTTACGTAACAGCTTGTACCCAAACCATATGTGCAGTTTTTTATTGTTGTCAAACCATTCAACAAAAAAAATAACACCTAAAAAATAGAAACAGAAGCGGATTGATATGGACTTTGTTCTCGATCATATATCTCATTGCGGGATCAAGATGAAAAAAAGTACAGTGGCTCGCTATGACGTTTTTTTACGATTTCGTAATCGGCTACTCCACACTTAAATTATCCTCCCTGCCAGGAGCAGTTTTTATTTGGATTTTTGGAGTGGAAGAGAGGTGAGTAGGTGAGTAGTGGCTCAAGCGTAAATGAATATAATCATACATGCTACATGCACGGAGAATGAATGAATCTTGCTTTGCCTCGAGTCACAAGTCATATGCAAAAGCCCAGGGATGCAGAGATACAGACTACAGACTGATTTTTTTTAATTGCAGAAGCCCCCTGGAGATATGAAAAAAATGCCAAAAAAATGCTTTGAAACTGATGTTTTTGAAGGGAATGATTGAGCCTTAATAAACTACGTGCCGCCGTTATGTCTGCAGTGGAGTAAGATCCGGTTGAAATTATTTTTAAAATGACAATCTAATCTAAGTTTGCCTTTAGTTAAATTAAAAGATGAACTTGAATATGAGAATTAACGTATTTAGATAATAAAAATTGTTAATGATTTTTTTTTTCAAATTTAGTCAACCTCATCCATTTCCCCCACGAAAAGGAATATAAAAAGGCTTGCAAACTACCAAAAGAAACATTGGAATTTTTGCCTTGTCACCTGAGAAGGATAACCCCATATTTTGATAATAAAAAAGGATGAAAGTTTTTCCCCCTTTTCCCTCTAAAAACATAATACGTGCATGAATTGAAAACAGTTTTCTTTTTCTTCTACAGAAAATAAACCGCACAGCCCGCAAACTGACAATCAAGCTGAAGGGGTTGATTCACTAGCTAAAAGTTGTTGCTCCTCTACATTTTATACTGGAGACTGACTTCTTCGTGACAAAATATTTCATCTTATCATCATCATCCCTCACTCATCTGCCTGAAAAAACTTTAAAAATTTCACCTGACACGACACACGTCACTTCCCTCCGCATCTATTGTTGCTATATATTGAGGGTGGGAAATTTACGCGAGGAACGCGACGACTCAAGCAAAGCCCAGCAAAAAAGAATTCCTTATGGGAGGAGGCATAATAAATTGAATGGACTATCAACTATCAGTTTCATCGTATTTCGTATGCACTCTGAGCATTCTGAGAAACCAGCCATTATTCACGAGGACAATAGAAACAGGAGGAACATCCATCCTCATTGTTCTTCTATGCAGGCTCCAAAGCTCACTCCTATTTTTGGTAAAACCATAAAAGATTGAGATGATGAGTCGTGTTTTCATTTTCGTCATCTTTCCAAAAAAAAACCATACTACAATACAATAGTGAAGTAAAAGGTGAAGGCAGATGATGATACAGATGTACCGAGAATTTCCCTTAGTAAGCATATCACATGACTGTAAAAAAATAACTGACAATGAGGAATAAGAAGGGGAATCGAGGATCTGAAGCCATTTTGCTCTACACCGAATGACTCACTTCCTGTCCTCTCCCGTCTTAGTCTTGGCCACCTTTTCCACTTCGGTGAGCACCTGGATATTATACTTTTCTTAAGAAGGGGGATGTAGCCATTCTCTTCAGGTTTCGTTCTTGCACGCACATGCTCACAATGCAATTAAATGGGGTGTGGGAGGAGGGGAGCTGCATGCATCCTTAAAGCAACTGGATCACTTTTTTGTCTTAAGATGAATTGCTTGTGTTTGGTAACTTTTCTATGCAAATCCTTTTATGATGGATGACTTATGTCGTAGAAAAACTAATCAAAAGGATTTTTATTGCCGTTGTAACATTTTTTTCGTAACGGCCTTCTTTTGCCGTATAGGTAAGTAATAGTTAAGTGTGCTGGCTCACTGATATGATGGGTTTTTTCTTACAGTTTTTGTAAAGTTGACCAGACAAAAAGAATGACAGATGCAATTTCTTACTGAAATGATCCATGTGTGTGGTTTCTAAAATTGTATAAGTTTTTAGCGTTTTTTTTTTCGTAATTACGAACAGACGTACAAAACAGTACCAACTGAGGGAGGACACTACCAATTTGCCATCGTAAAATAATCCTAATGTGCAAGTTTAGTAGCAGCGTTTTAAGCGTCAAAAAGCGTAATATCGATGCAAGATGATTGCCTCATATCGCATTTTTTACACCAATCCAATTTGCAAAAGAAACGTCTCATTCTATAGATGTAGCCCATTCCTCGTATGAGAATTTTTAGCAGTTTTTGTCATTTTCCACACCTGTCATCATCCAATTCCAATATGTGCATAAACCACCATAAAAATTAGAATTGCATTTTAAATCTCTTTTTCTAACTGTCAGAACAGACATCTGAGGTATGTTTTTAGTCTTAAGCAGTAAAAAAGGATTACCACGGATTGCAAAATGAAGTTGAATAATAATCTCTGTGGCGTAATGACAAAAATGGTAATTGATTTGCGTTTAAAAAACTCTGTTACAATCCGTTCCCAATTTTTAAAAACGTTTCAAGCTATTATCCATTCTCTTAATTTCGCAAAAGTTGCAATCCAATTTCCACTAAACTTTTTTTTTTACTCACTCAAGAAAACCGTTAAATAAAAATCAGGTTGAGCTTTTATTCCCAATCTGTCAAAAGAAAAGCCAAACCTCTTATCCCTCCCTTCCTATGACCAAACAAGACTTCAGCATCAGAGACTAGATAACAAGAAATCAGAGTGACGATGGGATAAGCAACGAGAGATGACAATAAGATTGATCATCAACCTTTCTTGCGGTGGTACCTTCATAAAAGATTTCCTTTTTTCCCTTGATTTGCTTATTGCGGTCTAAAAGAAAAAGTGAGTGACGAGGAGAGGGGAGACAAGGCGATACCAATTTTCTATGCAAAAATGTCTATTAAGTATTTTGGTGATTTTACATAAAAGGTGCCATTTATCTCCTAGACTTTTGTTGCGCTATCATCACTACTCCATCCT
Source organism: Lepidocyrtus paradoxus (assembly GCA_034696885.1). NCBI lineage: Eukaryota > Metazoa > Arthropoda > Collembola > Entomobryomorpha > Entomobryidae > Lepidocyrtus > Lepidocyrtus paradoxus. The sequence continues at coordinate 5,716 of JAQGAH010000630.1, read as the reverse complement.
GTATTGTTTGGGGAGAGGGAAACATCAACATTAGTATGCTCAAATAGGTAGTTTTGCTTTGAAGGGAGGTTTGAGATGAGAGATCATCAGCTTCATCAAGTCATCATCTTATCATGTTCATATCCCTGCTGACAGATCTGCTACAAGATTTCACTTGGGAAGATGAAGAGATGATATATTATGGAGATATTCATGCAAATGAATGGCTTTTGTGGCATCGAGCTTGATATGACGCTGAGCTTGTCTTGTGTGGTGTCGGTGAGTGGAATGGGTGAGAATGAATGGATTTGAGCCATTAACACATGTAAATCTTGGTGATTATGTTTTGGTTAAAAAAACGACATAATATAATAGGGGCCCTCGTCAGTCATCTTCATTGGCAGCGGAGTAATCAGTGAAAAATTGTTGAAATCGGCTCATCTCCCTCGAATACTGAGCAAAGCGTTGTTATTTTATGCAATAAAAGTTAATGAGCGATTAGCCAGTTATAGCTCCTGCTGCGAGGATGACAAATTATAAAATTACAGAGGAAATAAATTTTTCATGTAGGAATTTTCGTAAAAAAGAAGAATTTGTGGGAATCGGCGCAGTTTATATGAAGATGTAGTTTACCTGCTTGGGAATAGAAAAAAGTGCAATGGGTCAATTGAAAAAAGCAAGCCTATTTCTATTCTGCTCACTTTTTTTGAAGATGGACTTGGCCAAATGCCATGATAAGGAAAGGTATTTTTTATTTCATTTGAAAAAAATGGTGGCGCTCACATGTCCTGTCTGACGTAACGCCTATATCCACTCTGCAAATACATGAGCAAGTTTCTGTTCTATTTTTTTACACTGCGCAGATTGTTTCGAATGGTCACATTTTTTCAAACTGTGCCAATTGACATAATACGTGAACATAATGCAGAGACATGAAAACGTAACGTAACGCATAATAACAAATGACACTTTTATATAAAGCCTTTAATTTGTCATATATTTCGCATTCAACCCGAGTACGACAGCCTACCTTACTAGATTATCTTTTTATTTTAGAGCTGACAATTTCCGTATCCATTTTTAAATGAGCATTTTGGCTAATCCCACCATCCCAAATACAAAAGTCCTTCCTCGCCTCGACATCCCTCCGCTTCACTGATCTCGAATACGGAGGCGGAGGGGAAGGGAAGAAAAAAAATCATTTGTGAATAAAATCTCAGTTCTTGCAAAATCTACTGAACAAAATAATCTGAGCAGGCACATGACTCTGATCATATCGCACACATATGAGCTTGCACATATATGCAAATGCATTTTTTACTGGGATTTTATATTTTCACTTTTTTCCTTTGTCTGCTTTTTTATTATTGTAATTATTTCTTTCAAAAAAATTATCTTTAATCATGTCCACGTGGACGGGCGGACGCCGTCCGTCGATGTCTGCCTATTTGTATTTATTTAAGGGGAAAACATTTGAATGAATGTGAAGAAAGGGGTTGATTGAAAACGAGTAAATGAAGATGAAAAGATCTGAAAGAATGTTATCTCCGTTTTTTTAGATTGAATAGTGCATAATTTGTAAGAAACCCCATTGTATTATGAAAAAAATGCACTCGTTTCCTTACATGGTGGAGAAAAAAACCTCATCTTTTTAATTAAGAAACTTCCTATTCTTTTATGGGGATAGAAGAACCACAAAAATAACTAGAGCTAAAAATACTGCGCTTAGATTGGGATGAGAACCGTGTTGGTGGTGGAGTGGAGGCAATAATAGCCATATAGGAAGACTAGGAAGAAATGAAGATGAGGAAAGTGCAACGGATGAATGGAGATTGGAAGCGTGCTGCAGACAGTTACAAAATTACAAGTAAAGTATTTGCCTATGTGCATTTTTTTGCAATGCACTTTTTAAAACTGTTTTGGCTACCTATTCACTTTTCGTGTCGATATAATATACTGGCGACATGCCTCAATAGAGATGATGACGATGAGCACCTGTCTGAGATTCGAATTTTAAGCTTAATGCGAATAATAAACTCACTAATCAGAGCCATACTACTCCAGCCTAATTTTTTCAAAATTTCGAAATTATGCCGACTTCCTCATCAAGACTAAAATGGAGTAAACTTTTAACTAAAAGTTGAGAAATTCAATCTATGTCACTGCATGCATGGCACTGACACTGATGCGATGATGAAAAGTATAGTCGCTTGCCAGAGTTTTTTCCCTTGATGATATTTAGATTTGGCATGAATATTAAATATCACAATATCAATATAAATTATCAGTTTTTCAACATGACGGGCTAATTGATGAATGACCATTTACTCTGATCACATTCCCATTCTGCACAGGACAGGTGTGCCCTTACATCTTCCATTATCGGAGCAATTGTAAACAAGCTGTAATTAGTAATTAGTGATTTTGGTAATCAACATCAATTGCATTATGCTACAGTAGGTCAAAATTCGTTACGAAAGTTGACGTAATTATGTACATATCTATCAATATCCACAACCATAGCATACCTATGTAATGTGTATATTTAATTTTGAGGGAAGATAATCAAATGTCCATTGACTGCTGACCATCAACCATGCATGTAAATTGTGATTATTATTTATGACTTTTAAAAAATAATTGATATTTATGCCATCGGTGGTCACCAGCCATCATTCCTCCCCTGACAGTTGCCGTACTCAGTCCATATTTAGGCAAATTAATTAGAGCGACATAGAGAAGGTAGCTGTGTGGCGCACCCCATTATCCCCAATATCCCAACCATCTCTCCAGCTGAATTCTTGCCCTTCACCAAATAACTCTTTTCGAGCATCTAAATTATCATTAGCATAATTGCATCACAATCCAAGTCAAAGAGTAACAATGAAGAGGGTGGCCATTTTCTTCTATTTACACAATAATTTATAGAAAGCAAACATTCAACTTTTGACGCTGACCACTATGATCGTGAGCGTCCACCGCTATAACTGTTACCTTTTTGCCGGCTTCCTAATTTGGACTCACTCTTGTCTTTTGGCTTTTTGTGAGAGGATGACCGATGACCGATATGAGATTTGATGATGGGGCTTGGATTTTTTTGGGGAAGGAATCTGAGAAGTAATTCAAGCACTCCATTTTTGGGATGGGGGCAAGAACCAAAAAAAATCAGACCATTAATTTAATAGAGCCATCATCATCTGCATTATATAATCTGTTATACAACTAGAGTCACATCACGTCAATTCTCAAAAAGTAAAAGATTAATTAGTTCAACTTTGCTGTATTGATCGAGTCTCAGAGTGCACACAATGTTGCTTGTATAAAGCCATAAAAATATTTGTTTTAAAGCACTATTCCATTTCCACTTCCATCTTCACCATTCTTGGCGACTTTGAGATGAGCGCTCCGAAACCAGAAGAACAGAGCAGGTCGATCTGTTCATTATAATATTTTATTTACTTTTATGTGAAGTGACGACGATAAATCAGTAACAAGTCAATAGCCTTTTATGAAAACTGATTTACTGTTACCGATAACCATTTAAAATGAACTCTGTTAATTTGCTGATTTTTTATAGTTAAAGTGGTCCCCCATTAAAATTCTTCACGACTGTTTCTGTACAATGCAAATAAATAAATTGGGATGGATAAAACGGGTTAGATCTTCATTGATTATATATTTTGAGTGCTGTATGCATAGGTGCAGAGCTAATTAAAAGGTATAATGATGGATGAGATAGCAAAAATAACCAGTTTCACTTTCAGTGATGACAGAATCGAGTACGGCGAAATTAATTGAGATGCTATCAAAGTTGGTTTATGTATTCTTTCAAGGAGGAAGGATATCCACTGATCATGATGATCACATTTCGAAATGCTTGTAATAGTTTTGGATGAAAGCTGTATCGATATGGTGAGGACGTGGACACTGACTGAGGCGAGGTGGTTGAGGTGGTTTATGCAGATCTCACTTAAAGATTTAATATCACTTGTTGTTGCGCAGTCTCGTCAAGTTTCAAAAAAAATCCTACTGACATTTCTATATTGGAAATACTAATATTATTTATTAAAGTGTATTTTGGGGCGTTCTGCAGAATGACATCACTAGATCGACTAGATTCAGTAGCGAATTTGCAAAGGCTTGTAATGGAGACAGGGGGAGATGACCGCCTCACTACAACTTATTATATAGTAATATCCATATCGCAAAAAGTTGACATGACATGACGATTACATAACCAAGCAAACGCAATGGATTAATTGTCGTGGGAGGTAGGAGTCGAAATCACGTAGCAAATCTTTAATTTAATCTTTTATTTTTCAGTTGCTGTGATGTCGAAAGTGGAATGAAAATGCTTTTTAAAAAGTGAGTCACACAGAAGTAATTTTTATGGGTTGTTGCCTTTGTAGCCAGACAAATTCATTAGGATACAAAATGAAATGATTAAGATTTCATCTTTTTTGGGATCAAAATAATGTTGATGATGATGTTGGCAAATTACGCGAAAAACTTATTTGAAAACTTGAGCTCATTTAGGCAATAGGGTGAAAATGAGATTTTGTTGAGGAATTTACTTCATTACAAACCTCAGTATCTATTTAAGCAAAACACGAGAATTTTTACTTTATGATGTGTGATTGTACAGTAACAACCATCTTTTTGACACTCTTTAACATTAAATGTCGCTATCTTGTCTAACAGGAATATTATGTAGTTTGCCATTTTATTCAGGTGGTGGGTACAATGACCACTGACCACTCTCCACCTCTACTGAGCAGTCCCACGTAGTAAGGAACATTAGTTTGACAGGGCACGTATAAGAGAAAAAATGCGAAATATGTCATTTCACATTTCGTGAGCTTGTACCAAGTAGAAAGGGAACCAACCTATTGAGGATTTGAAGGAGCTGAACAGAAGCATTTGAAAAAAAAATATTATGAAAGACATGGACTACGTGAATTCCCGACCTCTCCCTCTTTTGATATTGATATTTCCATCTGCCCACAACTCAATTGCAATGTGTGCTCCTTATCTAACTTTTTTGCAATTTTTTAACTGATAAAAATATTTCATACACTGCCTCGCCGATTTCGAATGAAAAAAAAGTAACTGCAAATTGCCATATCGGATTTTACAGAAATTTGTTGTCGCCATCAATCATCCCTGCCGTCAGAAAAATTAAAAAGTAAAATTTAAAATACAATTTAAAGAAATGGTTTCATGACAAAAAAAAAGTAAAATCCAATGTGGATGAAATTAGAAGTGGAATTTGGAGGATGGATGAACACTGGTCACTACACTATTGACTAATGTCCCTACTTTATTGTTGTCGGCGGATTGCAAAGGGGCGCTCCCATTTTTTACGAGAAGAATCGTGAGGAGAAAAAGCTATCTTTACACTTACGCTTAACCTTTTTTAGCAGCTATTTCAGGAGATTACCACTTCAAGACCGAGAAAAGTTCTTCATGACTTTAGCTTTGCTTGTCGTATATGATTTTTAATGACTAATTGGTGGTTTGGATGTCAGGGCTGTTTCAAATTCATGAAGGGTTTAAAAGACCGGATCAGATCACTCGGTACATACATTAGTGCTGATGATGATTGGCTCTACATAACGGAATGAAGTTGCCCCCGGTCCCACTTCCAATATTATTGGCAGTACTGTTACTCACTGTTGACAAAGGGCACGTTTTAAAACATGAAAGGTGAGTTCTTTAGAGGTCGAAATCGATAAAA
>JAQGAH010000629.1:0-29889 GCA_034696885.1 Lepidocyrtus paradoxus | reverse complement strand
TTTATCGATTTCGACCTCTAAAGAACTCACCTTTCATGTTTTAAAACGTGCCCGTTGTCACGGGTGAATAACAATAAGTGATAGTGACATAAAGATTAAATGTTAAATTTCATTATCCTTATTATATCATGAGTCAAATTAGGAAGGGCTATATGCTATCCGCTGAAGGTTTGGTCTTCCCCGACCTCTTACCTGACCTGAGTAAGACTACACGCAGATTGTAACTGTGGTAAGAGGTGGACATTTTTGGGCTTATCAACAGAACTCGATGGTTTTTAGCCCGATTTAATATTGCAAACTGAGCCCGGGTGGGCTCATGGCTCATTACGACCCTCTGACTCTGACTCAATCTGACTATTAGATGGGTGCAGGATTTGCCGATAAAGTGCACCAGTTGCTTTTGCTTATCCAACGCTTTTGAAGATGTCAGCACCATAAATGGCTTCATGAAAAGTGGAAAAGATGAAGGGCACAGACCTAAAGTTTCCAAAAAGGTTACCAAAGATGAGCCTGTCATAGCAGGATCAGGAGTCGACCGTAGTAGTACCAAACTTCGTGGGGCAATCTGAATTCATAAGCGAACTGCGCCCAATTGCATTGAAGGTCTCCAAAACAATGTTTATGGATATTAGTATTATCTACAGTACGTCAATATTTCCAAGACGAGAATGAGGCCAATTTTAAAATGGTCAAGCTTGGGGAGGAGGCGGACGCCCACGATTTATGTATTGGGGGAAATAATGACCATACCATTAGTTCGGGCATGAAACAATGATATTAACTTAGCTGCTACGAATTACATTTTCTTAATAATTCAGTCCTCTCATTCTCGACACAAAACAAAAATAATATATGCTGATATCCTGATAGATATAGTAATGACATTGAAATCGTAATCATATTACTCCATATAAACGTCTACGTCTTATCGCACTAAAGCTCATACATCCTCAATTTTGTATTTTTATTATTATTAATTTGCCATTACCATTATATTGTAAACCCATCTTTGTAAACAATATAAACACCTCAACTTCAATCAAAATAAAATGAGATTTCATGAAAACATAATTTTACATAAATACTGCACACCTGCACCTCCCTCATTTATTACTATCATTATATACCTAAAGTTTTCATAGTTAACTTAATTGTAATTTTTTTTCTCCAGCACACCTGTAGCTCGCAAGTTAGTCATTCACTTTAAATGATTAGTAATCTCGAGCTTTAATGTAAAATCTTCCAACTTAATGCATTTTCTCATGGAGGATAAATATCTCCTCGAAAGGCTATGGGCACGCGTCTACCTTGCAGTTTATGAGTTGGATATTGGAGATGGAGGCTTCAACAGCCTTCAACCTTGTAATCAAGTTTAGATCAGGTTTTATTTTTCCAATCAACTAACTCTCGCCAAAGTATTATGATAACTTCATGCACTTGTTCGCAGTCTGGTGTGCTTATCGAAGGATGACTAATAGCTGTAAACTCCACCCACGCTTTGCTATTTACTCTTGACTTGATCTCCACACCTTCCCGGACTTGTCTGCGTGGCTTCTTGTTTATGAGCTAAAGTTTGCTACGCACATCATCGAACATAAATAGCAAACCGTGGTAGGATTAGGTAATCCCTAGCTTGGAGAGTATTTACTTCAGAATAAAAAATTATATTGTTGAAAGCAAAGCTGATGATAAATTATTAATAAGGTTTAGAAAAAATGGGACACGCCAAGGATTTTCAAGTTGTACTTACCGAACCACATAACTTACTCATCAATATCAATTCATCAGTCATCATCATATTCCGTTTTCATTGTTCAGATAGTTTGCTAATGGCTAATGCATCACAACATCCTTAAACTTTGTATTTGACAAATTATATCCATTTTCATTTTCCAGCACATAATTGGACCTTGATAGTTTTTGTTGATCGTAAATACTTGACACGTGCGTAAATGAATATAAACTTTTAATGTTCTTTTTTTTATCTGGGTCTAGACCAATAACAAACGTATTGTTTTGTTTTCAATCATGTTAATTTATCAATGGATTTGATTTGAGATTGGATCTATACATGTGCTGTTTAAGGTCAGTTACTCGATAATAACAGCACATAACAATTTACTATTCATTACCTACCTGAATTTTTCCAGAGATTATGTGCTTCATGTCCAGGGGAAAAATTGTTGGAAAATCAGTAACTTTTTTGAAGCGATTAACAGGTTATTCCTCCACCCTCCTATTTACAACAATTCTGAGTCAGAATTTCTGACTCAGCAGTTAAATGGAAGGTTATATAGTGATATTGATAATGATTCACGATCCCCCATACATTGACTCAAAGCTGGAGCCATTCTTTTTTAGGAATTTTATTGTCTTCAATAGCCATTGGCCCTAATAATATGTCAATGGTCTAAAAATTAATTATAACTTTTTAAAATTAATAAAAGAATGTATTGTATTGTTATTTAACGCAGAAGAAAAAGTTCAGAACATTTTTATCTTCTTTCCGAATAATCAAGTTTAAGCTCCTTTCTAAATACATGCATTCGCATTTCGCACATAATAATTATATGCAAAATAGCTATAATTTGATTAAATAACTACCGTGGAATTAATATGCATTTCGATCGTGACGTGCTATTTATATTTATCTTCCTCAGCGCAGTATGGAAGGTAGGTAGCATATAAAATGTCATTGTCACTTTTCTTGTTTCATTCACTAACGTCACTTGATTCCTGATCGATCCTTTCATTCATTGCATTGCAGTTAAATTACGGTAATTAAAATACGATGCATAGTAAAGAAACTACCTACAGCAAATCCCTCATAAATGCATTCGATTCTCTGATAAGTTTTAAATATGACACTACATCACAATTGCTACGTTCAACGGTTATTTAAATATGAATGCAAAATGAACTATTCCAATTAGAGTTATACCTAATTATAGAAAGTGTCATTTACGTCTATAAAGCTATCGATTCTCATAATATTGTCTGCTTATGTATATATATGACACTCCTCGTCCCCACCCTCAAGATTTTTTTAACCTAATCCGTCGTTAAAATGAACAAGAGCAGTAAAAATGTACCTTTGCTTCTCATTCCATTTACTTCTCTCTCAAAAATTCTGATACCAAAATCAATATGAAAATTTTTCTCAACTTTTCCAACTCAAGCTTTGCTTTAAACATTAGATAACGTCACCCCCCTAGTCTCATCAGTTATAAATGTACTTAGTACAGTACTAAGTATAGCCAAGCCAATTAACAACATTTTTTAATTGCTCCGTGCCAATTTCAGCGATACTGTTGGGTTACGGGTAGGATGACTTGGTAAAGTCTATACGCAGGTGTGTATTCCCCATTTGCAAACTAACGCCATCAGATAAGAGTAACAATTGACATATTGGGATCACAAAAACGCATCGACCAGATCGCATAAAGCGCGGCCCTAATTACTAATCCCAGCCCCGGTCCCACACGTCCCACGCTTGTGAAGACAAAGACATGAAATGCAATTCCCATTATATTTACCGCTGAGACGCCACACCGCTCTTACTCTTGTTTATTCGCAATTTGTAATTTTTTATTGTCAACATCTATCATATCAACACATGAACAATGAAAGGGAAAACCCTAATAAAATCGAGAGTTATGCTGCGTTCATATTACGCATATGCCAAGACAAGGGGGATAAAAATAAAAATGCGAAAACTCTGTTTTTTTTTGCAAAATTAGCCGCTGATGAGGATAATGTTATTACATGTCCACTTACTTAGGTAAGTTATTATTTAGCATGTTTACAACTACAACTTATAAACTCCCCCCGCTTACCTTACGTAACGTGTTCGCATATTATGCGACCAGCGAAGGATAAGATGGATTGTTTGACTGATTTTTGATATGATCATATCACGATGACTGACTGACTGAGCAGTTAGTTAGGTCGAAGGAGGATTCTTAATCCCAGTTAAAGACATTTCATTGCCTTTTCCACGCTGCGATACTGCACTATCTATAGCCATATTCGACTCTGCAACATGCGCTTAGCGTCACCCTTTTTGAAGCTAATTGCAATTTATTGAATTTATCCACTAGGAACAATATTTCTACCTTTGCATAAATAAAATTACTTGCATTTTACCGTATTATTATTGTTATGATGATTACAGCTTGGATTACTCATGCCATATGCCGTCACTTTGATTAAGAGCTCTGTATTCCCCCATTTTTTCCACTCACCTTGCCTCATTGTCTACGTATTTACCTGTGGAAAAATTTATTTCATAGGCTTATCATGAGAATCGGAGCTAGCAAAGCCCAGCTATGTATCATGGGATAACGTTTTTTCCTGACTCACCTAACTGCTTAACGGTCGTTCGAAGATAAGGCTGAAGTGAGGTGAGAATGGAGATGGATATGTACATTTAAGTTGTAAGTATTTAACGATTGGAATGGTGGATTTCATAAGATTATTTAAAAAATGATGTAGGCGATGAACAGTATTTGCAAAACATGAGTGTAGTGAAATGTGCAGCATTTAATGGTGATTCTATTGGCTGATTAGTAATTATTTATTTCTTCGATCTGGTTCGCCAAGCTCGAGAAGACGAGCCTATCACTTTGTTACTTCTGCGCTTTGACTCAAGTCGTGGGTGCTGAAGAGAAGCTTGAATAATTTTTCAGACCTTGCCTTGCTCACTCCTTTGTTTTTGGGGTCTGGCAAGCCTTAGTTCAATTGGGATTTTGAATTGACCTTCCCTTCCGCATTCTCCCACGTAGCTGCTAAAGTGTCTCAAGGGCTAACACCTCAAAACTAGATCGGGATCGGAAATGTTTGTTTGAACAATTAGGGGATTATTTATAGCTAATTAGTGCATGTTTGAGAAAAGATAGAGTTTCTGTTTCCCATTAATAGGGTCAGTGTGACCGTGACCAGTGGAGGGGGAGTGTGATTTAGTGAGGGAATGATGAAATCTTGGAATCAAATCGGAATCTTTCTGCGGTAGCGGGAAGTGAATGGAAGTTTGGAACTGTTTGCCATAATTTCCCAATCCTGATATTTTTAAGACTAAATTATCTCATTTGTGTAGTTTTGCAGATAGATTAAATCTGCAATAATAATATTTAGAAATGGTTGGGGTAGTCGTATCTAGGAATTCTCAGCGCGTTGTGGATATGTTTCTGTAATTATGAATATAATATAATATTTCAGTTATAAAAGTGTGTAACTTGATGGGGAGACGTGAGAAAATATGAAGTTTATTTTAAATTCTAAAATGTGTTGTTCCATTTTTTAACAGGCTACTAAGTAATCTACTCTTAGCTGTAATAATTTTTAATGGCAGACCTAGTTATGGTGTATTGCCAATGTGAGTATTTAATTTACAATAACTATGTTATAATTTACTAATTGTTCCTGCGAAAAAATCTTATATTTTCTTAATTTCTGTTTTATAGTGCTCCACAATGTGCAGTTCAGACACATGGACCGAATCCCGGGTCGCTGCACCAGCAGTGGGTGTACACAGCCCCTCCGCGTTTCGTCCCAGCTCCACGTAATTTTACTTCCATTTATTTCCAGTTGTTAAATTCTCACCGTAGTATTACATTAAATTGCTATTTTCGTTTGTCGATGCTCCAGCTGTGGACCCTGCTATCCAACAGGAGTTCTTCAATTTGTTCAAATACGACAATCACACAAAGCAATCGGTATTCCGCGCAGTTTTGCCTGTGGGTATATCACAAGCCGACCTTACCTTCATTGCAAACGTTTGTCCGAAAAATGCATTCTTTTATAGTATGTCACCCCAGCATGTCCAGGCGAGGGCACTGCTCCAGCAATATTTCGCAGGTAAGATAAGCTTCCTTAATCGCTTCTATTCCATAGTCATGCAAATCCAATCATAAGCAATCCATATATTAACATCTATAATTACAATTTCCTATACTATCCCAGGGTATGGGCAAAATATAAAAATAAATAATCGAATGATTTACTGTTTTGAAGACATGTTCCATATGTCTATCTGTCCGTGAGCATAATAACTACGGGACGCCTTCTTTGAATTGTCAAATCCTGTTTTCTTCGATTGATATCACAATCGCCTATCATAACCCTGATAACATAGCTTATTATTCTGTTGATTGTTTGGTCTTGAGGATTTTGGAAATTTTCCAGAAAATACTTTGTTATGTATTTACACATTGTTATTTTTCACAAGCCTTGCTATCACCTTCTTAAACATGCTAACAAAGTCCATCAAAAACTACCTTTAATTTGCTCTAATACAACATATAGTTCTTAGTAGTTCTTAATGTTATTGAGAAGAAAACTTGAGTTTACTGAAGGATAACTGTACGGATAAACATCCTTCACTTAGGTCACATTCGATCCTAATTTTTGTATAGGATTACATATTTGATTACACTTTTTACGTTACAAGATATATATATGGCGTGGGAGAATATTGCAAAAAAATTCTCTAGACAGATTCATCTTATCTTTTAGTCCATATATAGCCAAACAACAAATCAAGTTTTCCTTTTAAAAATAAAAAATAGGAGGAAAAAGTGCTGAAATGTGAGAACAAACTCAGGATGAGCTACAAATAGTTCCGTATGCGTAAAGCAAAAAATTCGCAATGCCTCATTCCCTCATCCTTATTCCGTAATTATTGCTAAAAGCATATTAAATATGATGAATAATGATAAGCTGCAGCCTCAGCCATGTGTGGGGTTGCATAATTGATAAGGAGTAATCATGGCCCTTTGCAATTTATTTTTTTCTATAGCTCAACCCACCCCAAGGGACCTTCTTCAGGTTGCAAAGATCATCTTACACAACCATGAAATCAACCCGAAGATTTGGTACTACGCCTTAATGGGGGCTACAATGGAGCGACCTGATATGAACGGGATCACCATTGCCCAGCCACTGGACGCCATTCCCGATTCGTACATCCCCGCACCAATCATAGGTGAAATTTTGTCTCATTACCGTTCAGGCTTTGGAATAGGGGACCAAATTGGTTTCGGGAGAGGAGGAGGAGGAGGTGGTCACATTGATAGATTAGGATTCGATGATGGACACTATTACCCTCATCATCACCACTTTGGGGCTGCAAGCACCGTTAACGAACATCGAGTGAAGTTTGATCGCTCCTTGGACGTATCCAACGGTTCCTCCAGTTATCTGTTATCCAGTGAAATGACATCTGCAGAAAAATTTGACAAGAGGAGAAGGACAATTATCAAGAAGAAATCCAAGAAGGGGAGATCCAACCAACCTCAGCAACGACCAAGGCAATCCTTCGACAACTTTGCGGATCACGACCACCACGATATGGATGATAGTGCAGGATCAGAGTCCATAGCAGTGGCGTCTCGCATCGCCCCAAATAAGTTAATTAAGGATGATGGAGACTCTGAAACGTCCACTACCTCCAAAAGTGTTGAATCCCAATCCACGGAAGATGGGAATGTCGCAATACAGCTTAGCTTTGGAGAGGATGATGATGAATATGACGAGCTTCGAAGGATTCACGATACCAGCAACAATACCACCAAGCTGATTACGGAGGTCTGCAAAAATTTCACAAAAACTGTCCAACATCCAATTTCTCGCCTTTTGGGGCATTGTGCAACATTTTACAATATTTTCGCTATCTATCTTTTGCAGAGAATTTTGCAAAGGCGACAACGAAGGAAGAATGACAAGAAGCCGAGACGCCAAAAAAGGCAACTTTTTGGGTCACCCCATCACCATCATCCCGTAAGCCTAGTAAAAGAGTTAGTCTATAATTAGGATAAAACAGCTATTAATAATTTTCTGCTCATATTTCTGTGACGGATCACTAGGTACGACAGTGCACTGTAGTCAATGGCTCGATAGGAGTGGAGAATGGCGTTGAGAACAAGTTGTGGTATTTTCGCGAGGATCCCCTGGTCAATCAACATCATTGGTGAGTTATCCTCTTTCGCTAATTAGCTTTATATATATCACCATTCTCATTCTCCTCACAGTGAGACTTTGTCAACTTTACTTTTCATCTGTCTCACAGCTTGAATTAATAGAACAGAGAATTTTCAATAAAAAAAATAATAATGAGCTAAAAAAAAACTAGGAATGGTTTGGTGATTGGTGGTGAATGGGGGAGGTGTCTGCTCAGCTAAGGATGAGAAAGAAAAAAATCTCAGCTCAATCGACACCAAACTACCTAATTCACAAAACTCATAAACAGTTCCCATAAATATAGAGTAACTTATTCATCCGTAGTAGTTTGGACATTGTTCATTAAATGTATATTTAACAGACAATTACTATTTATGACATAATTTTTATCTGATCATGCCATTGCACTGTGTTTATCTCACCATCATATGTAATGTTGATGTTAAGGCATGTGAAACAAATAGGGACACAGGAGATAAATATTTTGATGCTTGTTAAACTGCAAAACATGACAAATATGGGGTTGAGGGAGGAAAGAGGAAGACAATGCAAATTAATTGCACGCGCAGTTGTAACAACATTACGCATATTCTAAAAGGACTCGCATAAAAGTCATTTTTGAATGGATAACCTTTTTAGTGAGAAAATTGTCTTGATTGTTTTTTTTTCTATTGTCTTTGTTCCTATTTTATGTGATTCATCCCAGGTACTGGCATCAAATGTATCCTGTGAATGCCACCAGACATGGGGACAGGAGGGCTGAGCTGTTCTTCTTCACTCATCGGAATTTGGTGGCAAGGTATGAGCATAGGAATGCTGATGACAAACCTGTAATTAGCTAATTATGGTTAGTACTAGGTTCAGTTATGTATGATACACTGATTTTGAATGAAGGTACAACGCTGAGCGTCTTTCCAATGGGATGCCCCGTACTGTGGAATTGCTTCTGCGACACGGGAGTGTGATTGACCATGGATATAATTCTTACTTGATTGACATGAATTCAGGTAAATATTGGAAGATTAATTCTATTCATACTCTTGCATTTCTTTGAAAGTTTCTCATATGTCTCTTGAACTTTCCGTCAACTTGTAGGCAAATATTGGACTCCGCGGACATTCCAACGTCTTTTGGATGTAAGGAAGATAATAAAGATGCTAAGCAAGCTGAGATTAAGATATTGAAAGTATATTTTAAATGTAACTAACTACTCTATTCTCACTTTACCCCAGGACATACTACACGAGCAGGATCCAGACTTTGCGAGAAATATTTTGCTGAAGGACATGTCAGATTTGTATTTCAAGCTTATCTACTCCATCAAAGATGGTGCTCTTGTGGGGGTAAATTAGTTGCTAATTCTTTTACAATTTTGCAAACTAATCTTAATCTTAGAGAATAAAAATTAATTTGATAACTGCTTTTCAATTGCTGTAGCCCAATCGTGAGCGTATCCCACTCCGAAACTTCCAAGGAATCGACAATCTGGGCAATACCGTAGAAGCTACGGAGCTTTCGATGAACCCTCTTTATTATGACTCTGTCGGTTTCCACAATTTGGGTCATCAGATCCTTGGCCTCATCCAAGATCCTCATTATATCAATCAACTCCCCACAGGGGTGATGGCTGAACAAGCGACAACAATGCGCGATCCCGCATTCTATACCTTCCACGCTGGAATTGACAACATCTTTGACAGATACAAGAGGACACTTCCTCCCTACCAACTCTACGAAGGGGACTTCCCATTGGTCTGGACTGGGGTGGCAATTTCCAATCTGGCAATCGTCCCCAATTTGAATGACGGGCATGTGAATCACATTCGGACATTCTGGTCAATGGATCGCTACCCTCTGGAGTCCGGTATCGATAACAGCATTCACAACGGAGAGATTCGGGAGGATATCTGCCAAACCCATTTGAATCACGAGCCTTTCAACTTCAAAATCACAGTCAATGTGAATCCCTGCACTCAATCCGCCACTAGTCAAGGGATGGTGAGAATTTTCATGGCACCCAGATATGACGAGTATGGCCAACGCTTCCCTCTGAAAGTGCAGCGGAGACTTATGATGCAGCTGGATGTATTCCCTGCTCAGTTGCACAGTGGTCGAAATGTGATCATTCGTCGTTCTCAAGACTCCTCATTGACCAAACCCTGGCCCCAAAGTCTCAGTCAGCTAGCCTACCAAAGAGCAACGGGTGCTAACGGTGGCGCTGCCGATTTTTGCGGTTGTGGTTGGCCTCGTCATCTTTTAATCCCAAAGGGAAACATTCACGGGTTGGAATTTGATATCTTTGTGATGATCACCAATTTGGACCAAGACATTGTACAGGATACAGTGGAAGACTTGAAAATTCCGGAATCTTGTAATTCTCCATATTTAATGTGCGGCATCCCTTGGCGTCGCTACCCAGACGCCAGGCCCATGGGGTATCCATTCGATAGAGTACCTTATAAGGTCCCTGTTTCATGTGGCGTGGCTACGGGCTATCCAAACTTTGTTTGTAAAATGCTCCAGCCCCAGTGGTTCAGACCGGTGGAGACGTTAGAAGAATATGTTCATCCTGCTCCAAACATGGCGTCAACTGTTGTAAGCATTTATCCATGCCCCCCAAACATTTAAACAATTTCGAGTTTAATTATTACTAAATTATTTCCGTAATTTTTTGTCTTCTCCTTAGGTCGTTGTTCAACACGTGGACACGCTCATCGTATAGGCCCTGTCCTCCCGTTCATCCTAACCAACATAAAATTCAACCCTTCTTGCAAAGAACTGTTTTTACATGAAGCCAATTAATTAACCATAATTAATTTATACTATTCTTATATGCAGAGTCATTCCGTTTGCAATTGTATAGCATATACTCAATAGTTAAAAAAAAAATATTTTTGTACTTTTGATATCAGTAGGATACTAAGCGTAGAATATTAAGAGCCGGTGATTATTAACTTAACAAATACAACATTTCAAAAATT
Source organism: Lepidocyrtus paradoxus (assembly GCA_034696885.1). Classification (NCBI taxonomy): domain Eukaryota; kingdom Metazoa; phylum Arthropoda; class Collembola; order Entomobryomorpha; family Entomobryidae; genus Lepidocyrtus; species Lepidocyrtus paradoxus. The sequence continues at coordinate 18,952 of JAQGAH010000629.1, read as the reverse complement.
GACATTTATATATGTATGATATTATGAAGCCATTAAATGTTGTTGGTTTTATAAACATATTTAAGGCTGAAGCAAAAATATATTATGGTTGTTGTACATTGAACAGAGAACTGTTTTTTCTGCGTTTATTTCCGTGCAAGGGAGAATACAACTAATGATATTACCATGATTCGTCATTTTACATATAAACATAGTAGCGCGACTCGTACTGTTCGCTAAATCCTTTCCGTTTTTAAGCTCTTGATGAGCTAATTACAAAAAATATTATTTAGTTTATGGCATTTAGTCAGTAATATAAATAACCTAGGATGTCAAACAATCAAGTGTTTTTATAATAAGGTGGGCCATCATATCATATCATACATAGGTGGTAATCTAATAACTTCACTTAATTGAACAGTTCAGATTTACAAAAAAACACTCCAGAGAATAAGTCATAAAATGAAATAAATTCCCAGTTAATGTTTTAAAATGTCCACATAAAGTTTTCTTACAAAAAATTACATTCGAGTTAAGCATAATTCCCTTCCCGGGTAGACTGGTAACGACCTTGTCCGTCTTGCCCAACATTGTAGCTCGACTCTGACGGGCTAAGCAATGGGGTACTGTCATCCATACCTGAACCGGTTCCTCGCAAGGGTCGAGCCGCATACGAATTTGAAAATTCTCTCTGGATCTCATCCAAGGACTTGCCTCTGGTCTCAGGAACGCAGAAGAAAATGTAGAAGAATCCTAGAACGCAAGATGCAGCAAAGAACCAGTAGGTCCCGGCATTTCCCAAAAGATTTATCAGATCCAGGAAGAACTTGGTCATAGCGAAGGACATAAACCATTTGGCAGAAGTGAGAAGACATCCAGCGATCCCTTTCACTAAGTTTAAAATTTCATTAAGTTTCATTAAGTTTAAAAATCTCCACTAATGTTGCTGTATTCATAATTCTTATTGTTCGTTTCATCATACTTATGTAAAAATTGATAAAAATCGATAATGCCGGTCCCACATACCATGGTGAGGCAGAACTTCTCCCATGATCATATATCCAACGGGGCCCATCCCAACAGAATATGCTATGACGTAAATGATAAGACTAGATAAGGGCAACCATCCCAAGCCTTCTGGTGGAATGTCCCCGTTTTGCTGCTTGAGGAAGAAGTAGTAACCTAGCACAGCTAAGGAGAGGACCATTGACACTTCTGAGATCATGAGGAGGATACGCCGACCAAAGTATTCCACCATAAATGCTCCACACAGCGCTGCAACCTAGGATGAATAGTAAAATGTGAAGAGTTATACTTAACCAAATCCAATTAAGTAAATATCCAGCTTGAATATAAAATTTATATTTAACATACCACTTGAACACTACCAATAATTATGGTGGAATAATATTCATCAATGGTGGCCCCACTGGATGCAAATATGTCTACAGTATAGAACAGGACTGGGTCGATGCCGGCAAACACTTGGAAGACGTAAATCATGAATGCGATGGATATTGGTCTCAGCACCGGGAGCTTGAAGAGCTCCCTCCATCCTCCAGATTTTTCTTGGCTATTACGGACGCTGATTTTTAACTAAAAATAATCCCATAACCCGTAATTTTAATACTCCATTTACTTTTCATTCAAGTTGTTCAAGATTATTGACTTGAAACGTACAACTCGCAATTCCGGATCCACTTGCTCTTTGCAAAAAGCTCCTCGAAAACGTAAGAGTGCAGTGGTGGCTTCCATTGTCTTCCCTTTCTGTACTAAATATCTGGGACTCTCCGGCACAAACAGCATCATGATGAAAATTATCACTGGCAAAATCCCGGAAATTAATGCTTGAAGTCTCCATCCAACAAAGGCACCGTATAAAAATCTGAAATTGGAATTACAATACATCAAGATAAGTCCGACGTGCTAGAAACGATTAATTTTCATAACGTTATTGTAAGAACGTACATAAGAAGAATCCCAACGCTAATCATCATATCGAATCCAGCACAGAGTGTCCCCCGAATGGAGACATCTGCCATTTCAGCCGTAAATATTGGAGCTGCTGTGGCATACACCCCGCTACAGAATCCTATATGTAATAAATATCTTTTTGAAAACCCATCATGATATTTAACTAAAGTACAGACTAGCTTAACATATGATTTGCGATTTTCTTGGAACAAGTGCATACCCGTGATGAACCTGCCGACCAATATCATCGTAACGCCATTGGCAAAGTAGATAAGCAGCCATCCAGCGAGAAATGGGATCGTCAGCACCAGCATACTCGTCCTCCGACCCAGATTTTCGATAGCCAATCCTGCGGCTGGACCCGCGGCCACTGCCCCCAACTGGAAATACACGCATCCCAAAGATTAGCAAAAGCTTATTTTAGACGAAATAGAATTAATCTAAGTACATAACATGTTTCATGTTATATAACATTAAGACGATCAAAAATAAATTGAAATATCTGTTTAATCCAGCCATTTTGAATTTATTTGGCATAATTCTCTTGTTCAGAGAGCCAAAAAAGGATTTGAAGAATTCACAGTTGTCTGACAAACTTATATCTAAATATAAATTGCATTTCATAATCTGTCAGATCGGATCTGTCATATAATTATGAATTTACAATTATTTCTCTTTTGATTCGTTAAAAAATGCCGTTCAAGATTGAAGCGCTCTTAGTTCAAGTTTTAACAGAATTTTGCTTAACACCCTTCTCCATGTCAAATGCAAAACGTCGTAGGTTATATCAATGCTGATAGGAAAATGTTTAAATGTAAAAAATAGAAAATAAACTATTTTTCCTGTTCATATCTAATGTTTAACGAATCAATAAAATTGTCGCCTTTGCTAGCAACAGGATAGGAAAGAGGAAAAAACAAATTGTGTTTGATTAAGTGTGGATGATGAAGAGAGTTATCATACCGTGATAATTGAGCCAATCCAAGATTCCTGGGTGAGGGTCATTGATATGTTCACATCTTTCCGTAAATCTGGTAAAGCTGCAAATAACAAACAAGACATTCTTGATATTCATTAATCATTATCAACAACCTTGTCAACATTGGTCGATGAACAGTTTTATATCCTGGATAAATACATTTTATTTTGTTTTCCATTTCAAGAAGAAAAATTGTCAATATTTTCTTACCTACAGCAGACCAGCTAAGTACAGTGCCTAAAGCCAATGCACCCATGTTTGCTACAAGGATAAAAATGATAAGTAATTTAAGAAGAAACCTTGGGAAAACAAAAGCTTCTTCAGACAAAGTCTGGATCGGGGTGACTTGAAAATTACAAGTTAATATCATTACAACTTGTTAAAATGGTCGAATAAAGGGTTACCTGCAAGAGCAGCAAAATACTGAACACTTCTGGATCCCTGAAACTGTGGCAAATCTTCGTCCCCATCACACTCACTGAAACGGAAGCTTGCCTTCCGCACCCTCTGAACCCTTATGGAGGAGGCGCTTGTTGCCATTGTAGAGCTAAGTCCGGGAGAGAGTCCTTCCTCCGACTTGGGGCTTGGAGTTTTAATTGTACCCATTTTTGATTCACGGTTAATCGTTAATCCAGTCAATCAGTCAACAAATTAAAAAAAAAATGCTGTCCTGCAATTCTTAAAAAAGTAGAGATGTGCCGAGCCCGAAAAAAATTGTGTTCGCCGAGTCCGAGAATTTCATTTCTAACTTTAAAAAGCTCGGCGAACGCCGAGCCGAGTACTCGGCCGAACATACAAACATTAAAAATATTTTAAAAAAAGTACTCAAAATTAGCTATCTGGAAATTTTAATTACTTGAGTTTATATTTCATTTTGTATTACACTGTAAAGAACAATTCTCTTATATATTGCTACGAAAGCAAGGGGTGTCAACCATCCCACTGTTGATAATGACAATATTTTAGAAAATTTTAACTAATTTTATATAGTTTAATGCTCGGCCGAACATTGCAAAATACTCGACACAGCCGAGTAATCGACTAGGCTCGGAACATCTCTATTAAAAAGGGTAGTCTTTCTTTACCCCATTTGTTCACTGCTTGTTTATCGTGAAATTATCCCGAGTATTAAAAACTCCAGCTAGTTTTTCGGAGCTGCAGCTGTAGTCCGATACATGTGTCTTGTGAATGGAATTTTTCGTATTAAAAACTCCACCCCAAACAATGCAATGCTAGAAACCGGTCACTATTATGCAATCCTTTTTTTTATGAATTCTATTTTTTATACGGCTGCGTTATGCTGGTCCATTGAAACCTGAAACGAGACTGGAATTAAGAGGAGCACGCAGTTACGTTACAACTCTGCAGGATTATTACTGGCTTCATGGCCGTGCGTGGTGATGGTGAGTATGTCTGGTGTAAAAGGTGAACCTCTGGACATACGTCTCAGAAGAGAGACGCTAAAACATGTATCTGTACACATAAGACTTTTTACATCCATTCGGCATTCCAGCCATTGCATTTTAGTATTTTACAAATAAATTGCGTTCCTCTTTGCATAGGTTAGTTCAATCAGGGCCAAGGAATGATTCGTTAACATTGTACAACATAACTTATCAGACTAGCTCTCCCTATCTTCAATATTACTTATTTGTTTTTACTAATGGAAACTTTTACAAAGCTTTATCGATACAGATATGTCCAGCCCATACATACTTTATCTTTTGGGAAGATGCTCATTGCTCATGTATCTTGGTCAGACAAAAAGAATGGAAAAAATAACTACAAATAGCTTAAAATGAAATTTAATGTCTCCAAAAACTGAGATTATAATTTTGTCTGTTTGGAGGATCAAGACCGGAGTTTGATAGTGTCCCTCTTTGTTACCTGCGCTCATCTTCCTTGTCATAGTCAAATTACTCATGTTCGCATGTTTTCATACGACGCGACGATCCTTACTGTAAAGCTTACGATGAATCTGTACAAGTATTCTGAGAAGCCTCACAAAAGGCATTTTTTCAACTTGTGAATTCTGAGCTGCAGAGAGAGAGATAGACACAATGCAATATTGCAGTTGACTCATCCCAATGTGATTGAAATTGAAGAAATGTTCCTTGTTTGGGTATTCTTTGTAACTTACGTATTTACCAGACAACAGAAGACGGGAAGATGCAAAAGCTCTTTGTTAAATCTCGTCGTTCGGATTTCATGACATGATTATACTGATCGTGATGATGACCACAAGAACTCACAAAGCCAAAATGCCTTTCGTCCAGGTTTTCATGTTGTATATTTGGGGTTACATCGCATATGCCAATGCTTGATTGAATTTATGAGAATAACATCGTTGTGAGTTCGTAAATGGTAAACGTATAAGCTGACCAGACGGTGCCTACTTATTGAGTCCCAAATCAGATTTGACAGGTCATCTTCCGTCTTTGTAAATAATTTTTGAGTGGATTTCCTCCCTGCCGATGATAAATTAGAGTCAAAGAGGTTACGGCGACATGCTGTCGACGTAAGATAAGCCCAAATCGTTGTTACATTGTACCTCAAGCATTTATCTCATCCAGTGTTAATCATACATGAACTTAATTTAATTACCTTGTATTAATCCAAAGATGATTAATTAAGAAATCTAATCAAATGACGAAATGAGCTGAAAGTCTCCAGTCAAGTCAAGGCTGGATTCATATCCTAGTATCATACAGATCGTATAGGTGCCAAAAAGCTATGCTATTTAATATTTAATGTCCAAATCCATATACATACCTACTACCACTACAGATAAATAGACGAGCTTTTAACGATGTGATGGGGTTTCTGTGAACTGAAATGGAATGCAATTCTTGTATCATGTCAATATCATATATCTCTTCTCGTTGGCTTTAAAAATATATGTACTTAAATACTTATAAGAAGTAATGAATGAAAAGGTTCTGATTTATGTGTACTGACGTCATCCGATGAAACATTTTAATCTTAACTTTAAAAAATTGTATTTGTTAAAACAATAGATATAATTTGAATATTAACTAGTAACTATTTGTGCTAGCTCTCACTTATATTAATTTCCACAACAAGCTCCAAAGATGGCTGTGATTGTGGCGCTGCTGGCTGGACACCTAACCAAAAAAAAAGATCCATATTTACATCTCTCAAAAATTAAATTGCACACATTACTTTCCCGAATATTTTTATAAATCAATTACCTCCAGGTCCAGGAACTCTGAACGGCGTTTTTAAAATTTTCATAGGTACACCGGAACTAGTTCCGGCTTGAAGTTCAGCCTTCCCTTGAGAAGTACCCGGAATAACCGCTTCTGGCATTCCGTAAGGATCTTTTATGGTGGTCGCAGCTACTACAACTTCAGCTACAGCATCAACAGTTTGCTTCTTCTTCTTAATATACTTCTTCTTTGGTTTGCCACCAGCGATGGTCATGGTAGAAGAGCTATCTTTAGTGGTCGATGATGTCTCGCCTTCGACTTTGATTTTGATTACTACTGGCTTTGGTGGTGGTGGTGGAAGCTTGCCCCCAACAAGACTGCCTTCGAGACCTTCCACTGGGGTATTCCACTTTCTTCCCTTTCCTGTTCCTGGACCTTTACAGAGATTTACTTTCATTTCTTGAAGTTGCTCTGTGGAGAACTCCATATCTTTCTTTGACTCTTTCTCTTTCTTTATCGTAATCTTCTTTTTCTTGGCTCCAGGAGGCCCATCAGTTGCCACTCCCTCTGAAGAACAGATTACTTCCTCCGTTTCAGCTACTTTCTTCTTTCCTGTTATTGGATCCCATTCAGAGTCTTCATCCGAACTGATACCCTCGTCGGGGTCAAAGACACAGGACTGAAGAACTTTACTGATTAGGTCGGGGTTCTTTCTGTCTTCCCGTTTAAACTTGGACTTGAGCTCATGACGAGTTCTGTACGGGAACAGTTTCTGCATCATTGAAAAGTCTGTTCCACATTGGTTTAAAGCACGATAAAAACGAATCGTTTCCCTTTCTGTCCATTCAGTGCCCCGACGGTAGCTTTTCTTATAACGGTAAAATCCAGAGGATCCAACAGCATACTCCGCTCCAGAAACTACTTCCATGTCTTCAATCTGCTGCCGTGCTCGCTGAGATTCGCTGGTTTCCACCACCAAACTTTTTTCATCTATCATTAACTGTCCATCAGGCCCAACTTTCACTCTGGGTCCGGGAACACTGGCATTGGAGGAGGCATTTGACGCCACAGAACCGGCTTCAGACTGGCCTCCTTCCGATGCTGGAATAGAGCCTCCAGAACCGACAGAACTTGCTGTGGTCCTTCTACTTCCAGCAATACTAGATGGGGCCGAGGAAGCCTTTCCCAAATTTTCGTTAAGGGGAGGAGCTAGTAGATCGGGGTCGTGTTCCTGCTTGGAAATTGTACTGATATCGGAGCAGACAGAGGATGCCCTGGATCTTGACTTTCGGTCTCCTGCTTTTAAATTTAATTTATTAGGATTTCTGGAAATAAATCAAAAAACAATTATTATTATGGCTTTTAGCTTTCAATCATTTTTAAATCATAGGAAAAATAGATATATTATTTGTCGTGCTTGTCAATTGTCAAATAAGACAACAATAACAAAAAATAACTTACGGAGGATTGTAGAAAGTAAAATGCAACATTGTCAACTTGTTCCGCTCGGGTTGCTGTCCAGAGTGAACCTTATCATAAAACTCTTTTCTCGCTGCAGCAAATCTAGTAGCATTCGTCTGCGCAGCCTCCTTCTTTCTCGTATCCTCCGCACGCCGTTTTAATGTGTCAGGATCACCAAAAACTGTCTTGGAAAATGAAGGGGACGAGGAAGAGTGGACGATTGAGACATTACTAAAATGACCAGAAGGAAAAGTATTTTCCGAGCCGCCACTCATCGCAGAGTCTCGTCCAGAGATTCGCTTTTCTGGAGACTGTGGAAAGAAGCTAACCACCGATGAGGAGGATGGAGGCACATTGTTTGTATTTGCTGACATTAACGCAGCCACTTCATGAGAATCAGCAGAATTAGAGTTTGAGTTAAAATGGTGTGATAAAAAACTTAGGGATGCGGTGGAGGTAGATAAGGAGCGATTTGAACTAATAACCGGGCTATGAGAGGGAGACGGTCTGGAAACAGACGGAGGGGATTTGAGGGAGGGGAAATCCTGATGACCTGAAGGTGATGGAGACGGTGGGGGTCGAAAAACATACATATTCGGAGATTTGACATTTGTCTCTACTGAAGGCAGTCCTGGAGACGGCGCTGAGGGATAACTGAGGTCTGATCTGCCAACTCCCCATGATGTAACGGATGTCGACGGCATTACACCACCTACAGGTGCTCTATTAAAATTAATATGCTTCACTGGGGAAAGAGGGGAAGCGTAACTAGGTCCCGGTGACTTTACAGGTGATAGAGGTGGCCCCGGTGAATTTGTCAATCGGGATAACGCTGGCGAAGGGGACCTTCTCAATATCGATCCCGAAGGAGGCAGACAGGCCGGGGATTTGGAAGGGGAAGGTCGCTGTAACTGCCATGATGATACAAAAGCAGACGGTGAATGAGGACTAGACGCTGGTATTGAAACGGGAGGGGTATTAACTCTTGCTGGAATCCCAGGGGACGGTGGGGGTGGACCTTCCCCTGAATCCAAATTATTTGTATTGCTAATCAACGACGGAGCTGGTGACACTGATCCAGAGCAGATTCGAGGAGATGGAACTGAGACCACCTGAGATGGAATTGATGCAGGTGATAACGGTACATTGTCAGGGGGAGGAGGTACGCTTACTGTTTGTGAAGTCTCTTGCGGAGCCTCCACTTTTGGACCTCCTCGGTTCACATTAATCACCGCTTTGATTCTCATACGTCGGGTAGCCATTTTAACTACAGTTATGTATATTATATAAAACTAGTAATAGTGTTAACTTAAACCGTGTAAATACACTTACTATAACTATTTTGATAATACTGAATTCAATCCATTCATTCACTACAGTAAAATTCGTTAGCTTAAAAAATAAAAAAGCTTTAGGCTTGGGTCACTCCTTGATTTAAAACTCATCCAGGCTATCCACTTCATACTAACGACATTCTATGATGACGCTGAATATGAAGATGATGCAAACTGGCGTCAATGTTAGATAATACTCACAATTCGGTCAATTCAATTATAACTTATTTCTAACTTATTTCAATACAAATACAATACAATACAATTCATACAGGAAAACGTAGCTTTGTTGGATCTAATGACTAGGGATGAGCCCAGTTTTTTGTCTGACTTAGCCTTGATTTTAAGGATGGTGGCTCTCCATTTCACTCTATGGTAGAAGTGAGATGCGTACGTAAATGGTGAGGAAGGTTGGTCTTTGTTGCTTTGTCTTGACTTTTGGCTTTTGCTTCTCTTTGGACCTCCTGTTGTGGTCAGTAGGTGCTGTACTTACAAATAGTATTTCTTGAAGAAAGCTAATAATTTTCTGTTCTGGTTGTTGTTGTATCCTTAAAAAGGTTAATTTCGCTTAAGTATACATCATTTAAAGACTTTTAAAACTGCAGTATCAAAACATGTTCGCAAACCAGAGAGGGGAATGAAAATTTCATATTTTTATTAAAGTATTTCAGGGAGAAAGGAAGAGGGGAGCCACTTTTAAATAATTTACATAGTTTGGGAGGGGGACTTCACATCCACTACAGGATTACGACCTTCCTCATGATCCCTATCCCTTGTTTTTTTATTTAGGTTTGGGTTTGCTTAAGTAAATATTTTAGTTTGAAGAGGAGGAGGGGAAGGGGATAACTACTCGCTCATGGTTTTTAGCCCTGGAGATATGAATAGATTGAATGAATATTTTTTTACAGAATGGGGGCGAAAGCAATTAAATCAAGTATATTTCTTGAGGCTTACCATTTCTCCGTAATCTTTCGACTGAGAATAATAATTCATGGGCGACGACATAAATAAGATATGAGCGGATGGGAATCATCATGAGAGAAATACAAACGAAATGGGATTTAGATGAAAGATGAATGGAAGGGGACGATTTTTACCGAAAGTAAAACAGTGAAAAGCTTTCAGACTGAGAGAAACTGTTAATTTAATTGAAACAATGAGAGCGTTGCAGTGAAAGCAAGTTGATAAGTGCTTGCGAGAAACAAAAATAAACGAATTGAAAGACAATAAAAATTAATTACATAATATTAGGTCCATATACTTAATCATCCCTCTTATAATGAGACGGGTGTTATATAGCTGGGAAGAGAAAAAGGCCGAATTTTGAAAAGTTGATTTCATTTTTCAAAGCCTCTCTTATGCCGTAGATTTAAATTAGTATGTGGGAGAATACTTTCTATTTTTTAAATTATATACACGTCTGTCTACATAATTAAATAAAACTTTTCGATGAACTGCACATTTCAGAAAAATGCATTCCCTCCTTCCGAGAATTTCATTTTAGAGCAAACTTTTCCCTTATTTTTCCAGGCAGGCAAAGTTTCCGTACACCGGAGGTTGGATTACCAACTTAAAAATTAATGAATGAATTAAAATTCTGGAAAGTAAATTAAAGTGAGCCAGCCGGAAAAAAGGGGGAAATGCAATCAAGCTAAATATTAATTTTTGACTAAAGCTTTTGTAACAAAGCCAAATCAGATTAGTTACAGAGGTGTGCACGATGAATTTAAAAATAGTCTTCCACCTCCTCCTCCTCCTCGTCAAAATCTCCCTCCATTCCTCCAGTATTACACTGACAAAAGAGGAAAAACTTTTTAATCATCTTTCTAATCTCCATTTTTAACCCAATATACATAATTAGTACATTGAGTCAGTGGTAATTTAGATTTGACAACTGATCCATCTCAATGTCCCCGCCCAAGTCATGTATGACGAAAGTAGGAAAAGCAAAAAGAATAATTATTCCGTACAAGTTTTAAAGTATTTTGAGATTCAGGTTCACCCAAATTGCAGCCACATTAGAATAAAAACCTGTAAAAAAAACTTTTCATTGTAAATTAGATTATTTTAACTAACTGCACCTCACATCTCTGCACCAGACCACCAACAACTGCCAAAAAGCAAAAGTTTCCTGGTGAAAGTGGAAGCCTCCCATTCATACATGGATGCATCTCTACGCACTCATCCCATTCATCCTTCCATTCATTCCTTTCTATTTGAAAGGAGGAGGCTCCTCAGGGGTTGAATGAAATCACTCTCTCGGGCATATATTTATGACAATGTTCATTCCTTTCTCTTCTTCTTACATAAATACAGCCAAACATAGAAACTTTAGACATACATCTGTACATTTTACTCTCCTCATTTTACTCCCAGTTTATGTTACTGCATAAGAGGGAAGATGCCGTTAGAATTACGTCCCCGCAACTCCTCTCCTTCCAGGAGGAATCTCCCTTTCCGTTTCTTCCAGGTTTTTCCACTTGTTCCTCTCAACTCCAATTTGCCTCACATTCCCATTCATCTCCTCCTGGAGAATGGCTCACTGAATGAGCGAACAAGAAGCATAAATTTCTTTGCTGAATCAGACCCCGCTTATACCGGCAGTAGGTAGGGGGAAAGTAATTGCAGTCTGCTCCAACTTTGAATCTTTTTTGAAGGAAAAGGGAGAAATATCTTTATTTCCCATTCAATCTGATATATTTAAAGCTTGTAAAGTGCATGGTAATTCTACCTCTGGTTGTGGCGGCGTCGGTCGCACTCCCATATCAATCCAGCGGTGGCGGTAGGGGTGCTTTTCTGGAGGAAAAAATCCTTTTGTTTGTCATTCCTTTTGTGATTGTGAATATGGGAATGCAAACAAATAAAAAAGAGAGGGAGAGAGAGAGAGAAAAGGAGAAGAAAAGGGATCCTAGGCTTGGCTTTTATTGTAGTTTGGTATTTTGGATTAGGATTTATAAGTTTCTCTCTGATCCCAATCCCAATAAAAAAATCTCTCAATTTCCTCGTCCCTTCTCCAGTTGCCCTTCGAGAAAGGCTGCTGTAGTGCTTGTGAAATGGCGATAGCTTTATTGTTATTTCCCCCGAATAATGATTATATTCATGGAATGGAAATGAATGGGACAACAAATATGGATGCTATTGTGCAACAGTGCATTATACACACACCAAATGTTTTGGTATGCAATAAATGGAATTCAAAGGGAAATAAAAATTTGTTGTTCTTCTACAAACTTTGGATGGAGGAAAGATGGGGAATAAATTGGTATAAAAAACAAGGAAGGAAAGAGCAAATATGCGTAAAGGGAGGGGGAGCGGAGCGCGCCTCCAGATTTCAATGTCTCTTTTGAATAGAAAGATTCAGTTCTCCTCTTCTCGGTTGCTTGTTTGGATGGTTGTTAACTGGAATGTTTTCTCTTGTAACCTTGATCTTCCACTTTTGGAGCTTGTTGGACCACTTGCAGCATTCGATCATTCCGCCCTTTTCAAATGTGACGCTTCAGCTAGCAAGAATAAAAATAGGAGTAGGGTAAGGAGGAGTGATAAGGCAACCATCTTCGTTAACTTTATTCAGCCGTCCATTCATGATATCCCAATGCAATAATGATGAAGTCCTGTGGAGGGTAAAAATGAAGATTTGCTGCAGTTGGGCTCGAAATGAGATTCATTTCATGTTCATAAAGGTTGACATGCAAACAAGGAGAAATATATATCCCAGTTAATGGAAGAAAGATAACAGCGCTGCTTCCGCGTTTAATGGCCATAACAAGACATGGTAAATAAATGGGAAAGAAGTAAATAAAATTTAGAGGGATCATGAATGAGCCTCTAACAATAAAAAATCACAGGTGGAAGGGGAAGGCTTTATGCTGCGATTCTTACAATTGAGCACTTACTTTTTCATTTCAATGAAGACAAGAATGAGCGAGTGACTTCCTATTTGAGAATACCAGCTCATTTCAGATTACATTTCTTTGTTCTGCCCAATTAGGCACACAACACACACGCAGCTTGACTTATCGAAGCAGCAAGATAACCCTACGTGCACTCATATTTTTCATGGCATTACATTTATTCCTTATCTAGTGTCTAGCATAGGCACAGAAGACTCTCACATGCATATTCTAAACAATGCTTATCATTAAAAACAGCGACAGAAATGCATTTTTAGTGCTTGTGTATCTATCTACAGAAGGAACAGTTTGAACTCTGCCATTCTTAAAGTTCAATTTCCCCCTGGATCTTAAAATCAAAAGCCATCCGTAATACAGAGATGGATGCAATCTGCCACTGCCACAACTCCATTTGTTGCTCTGCTGCAGTCGAAATCCCAGACCCATTCATTTTCTCTCCACTTCCCCTATTGTCCATTAGGACATCCTAGCGTGTCCTTTATATCAATCAAAAGAGGACAATGGGCTTCCCTTTTCCCTATAAAACTTCCAACTTTTTTAGGGCAGAGCCAACCCAACTCACTCTCCTCCATTCCAATCATCCATCCATACCAAAAAAAAACAAGCTTTTTTCTTCTTTATCTCAACAGTGGTGGTGGTCGCAGAGTCGCATAGTGAGTGAGTGAATGAGAGCCCCGCAATCTTTCTCGGTTTGGATGGATGGATCACCCCCGTCGCGTTACGAATGCGATTTGTTGCTTTTTTTATATATTTACGACGACTTTTGGCATGGGTGTGTATAGTTGATGTATTCCTTACCGTAATAAATGCTAACACTATTATTATTATTAGCGAAGAGATGAATTGAATTGATGATATTTACAACATGAGTCTGGCTCTGAATTGAATGGCGTGTCAATCCAATCTCGCCCTCCTATTTATTAGCTATATCTGCACGTTTCATTTTTTCGGGAGGAACTAAAGGGGACCCGTGCCGGGACCGGACTTTTTTGCTTTTGCCTTTTTTCCATTTCTTTATGTTGACTTTGACTGTCAGATTGTTTTGATTAATTAACTCAATATTATAAGTATGTATTTATTATATATTTGTGCGTACTCTGCGTATCCTTTTTTCATCCATCATCATCCCAGTATCAATGAGCCAATGCATTTGATTTAATTCCCTTTCTTTTGCTGGCTGGCATGACATGGCTTGGTTGTAGGAGACAGCAGGACTCACAGGACACACATGATGTGTTCCAATTCTCTTTCTTCCGGAATTGTTATAGGTCCGCTGGGCATCATCATTTCAACGGGGAATGGGACAGGACAAGTCCATAATTTTTCTCAAACTGCCGGGGAGCATGCCGGTGGCAATAGAAAAAAGGGGGATGTCTGTCGAATATATTTTCCCTGTGAAGTTTCCATTGAATTGAATGCTTTTTCTAAAAATATGATAGGGAATGGGACCAAAGTCGGATTCTCCTTTCCAATAAATAGGAAAGAATGAGGAGAAAATGAGGGCAACACTTGGAGGGATCCTTTTCCCTTGAAATATTATCAGAAGCTCATTATTATTTTCGGGTGATTATGAGCTGGAATGGGACAGGGGACGAAAAAAATATTGATTAAATTAATGAGGATGACGATAATGCAATGATCATTTTCAGTGTTAGTCAGATGGGATGGTGGGTGGTAGTGGACAATTGTCAGAAATTATTGAATGGGAGCAGTCATAACGTAAGAAAATCGAATGTTTTGGTAATATTGGAACAGATGCGTGGCCCTTCCCTTTTATCAACCACCCAACCCAATAAAATTGAGAATATGGAGGAGGACCAAAGTCAGAGCAATAATTCAATAGTCATTATAAAAGTTATTATAATCCAATAATCATATTTCATTTTTTTTGTATGATGGCAGGCCAGGAATAAAATGGGTAAAAAATATATATCAGGGTTTTATGGCCTTGTCCAGTAATAGCATATAGGGAGAAAGTGGGCGGCTGCTGGAAGAAAATGTAGGATAAGTTAAGTTCCTTTTCTTTTAAGTGAAAACTCCCTTCCATTTTCACATCCATTTCTCAACCCAACCGCAATCACTCATTCAGTGGCGTTTTTAGTTTTGTAATAAAAGTGGTCACAACTTTATACATGGCCGTGAGCCTACAAATTGCTCGAGGTTTTCTCCCTGTCGGATTATTATGGTTGGACATTATCAGTTTAATTCACATGGACGGTTACACCAAAAAAAAATCTTAAGATAAGAGAAAGGTACGGTAAAAGTACAGGAAAATAAGTGATTTCATAAAATTCAACTCTCTTTCCATCGTACTTATTGAGGGATGAGGGGGTGGCGTTGCGACAGCTCACTGAAATTTTCGGATGTTGCATGGGAAGGGTGACCTACAATGTGGAAAGACAGGCAATAAAAAATAAAATTATGAATTGTATCCAACTTCCCTAGATTGATGACAGGCTCCCTCCTCGGTTAATGGACGACTTCCGCCATTTATATGTAAATCGGATAATAGGACAGATTTTCATAAATTTTACAGATATTCCCCAGTTAAAATTTCATGGACAGGGAACATTTGCACGCACTACATACGCATTGGAACATTTATGCATGGGCCGGGCCTTTAAAATATGGTTCTACAAAGTCAAGACTGGAAAAGGGTTGAGTTCTGAGGGGTGGTAGGTTTTTAGCAGTTGATTTATACCTTTTCCCGTAGACAATTAGTCGTTTGTCATTTTAAAGAGTTAAAAGGTCATAATTAACTTTCCCCCTTTTGAACTCATTTCATCTGCCATTTTTCTCGCAGTTTACGGTTATGTAAATAAATCAGTTGCTTTGTGCTCAGAGATTTTATTTATTTTTATTACCAGCGAGAGGAGGAGAAGTCAAAAAGTTATAAATATGGAGTGTGCAGCGGTGGTCGTTTATTATCCCAACTTTCATGCTGCATTTAATGCATGCGTGCGGGGATGTGGAGGAGAAAAAGATATTTTTTAAAGTAGGGTGGTCGAAAGTCACAAGTTGAATTTTAAAAAGCTGTTGCTCATTCGTGTACTCCACTTTTCTCCCGATCCCATAAAAAACTATATAAAACATGAAGGGAGATTGGCCTTGTTGATTAGCATTAGGAGCAAATAAATAAAGAGCTCGTGAAAATGAAGAGAATACAAATCAGCGTCGTTACTTTACTTTCTCAATTATAAATTTATAGCGGCAGCAGGGCAATAAAAATTATATGATGATGTGAGCTGTTCCATGCTGAATGAATTAAAATCAAAATGGATTTTATAATTGGAGGGATTTTAATTGTTGACTTCCTTTCCTTAATTTTAAATGATTTCATTGGAAAAGCCATTCGAGCTTGAAGCAAGTTGGCTAATCGGTTAATATCCGCTCCATGCTAGGAATGAGCAAGCAACTAATTTATGAAGGTGAGGTGTTTCTTTAACAATTTCTTGAGACATGTCTATATTTATCCAAGCTAATCAAACTCAGCTGAATTTATTCCTTATAGCTTGTTTAAGTGATATTTTTTTTCTCAAAGGAGTTCTAAGAAAAGCAGTACAATACAAAACACAACCCATAATACTTAAATGGAGGAAAATGTTTGCCCTTTTATGCCCCGTATGGTTTCCAGCGTCCTGAATAAAAGGAGGCTTTAAGGATGATAAAACGTTTGGAAAAGGAGGAGAAAGCTTCTTCATCCGTAAAATCAGCATCATCGTCAACCTAACCGCTCCTGCAATAGAAAAAGGAAAGCTGTAACTTTCCCTCTGAGCTACCCATCAACATCAACCTACTCCCTTATTATTATCCTTCTGTCTTCCTTTCTCCGCTGTATAAAGACATCAACATCAAGAGAAGCCGACCATAAACAATATCCACTTCAGCTAGCGCTTCACCCACATTTGCATTTCTTTTGCGAAAACAACAACAAGGGAAAGTAACAGCGTCATCATTTGGCCATCTTGTCCTGTGATACCTCCTTCATATTTATAAGGTGAGCAATCCGGTGGAACATGGGAAGACGCGAAAAATGTGGGGAAAATTCTTTCCTAAGGTGAAGGAAACTGGTCAAGGTGTTCCCCATCCTAATTGTGGCAGAAGATGGCATAAATTTTTGCAAGATTTTTGTAATATTCTGCAAAATGGGCTTATGTTGAGGAAATAAAGTCCTTCTAATTAAGACCAAGCAAAAAATATCCGACCAAGACACGGGATTGTATAATTCTTACATGGTATAAGCAACATTTCACCGGGTTTATTCCTCCAAACATCCCATTCACCATTGTAATTTAGTCAATTTACTCCCTCCGTATACACTAAGAAGGGACTTGGAAACCTCACTCGGAACACATTAAAAGGCAACTAAACCCCATAAAAAATTTTCTACTAGATAAAGCCGCTCTCTACAAATATGTCTAGGGGAAGGTAGGCAACTTTTCTATCTTTTCGCTCTGCTGTATTCTAACTTAAGAAACCTTTCGTTTTTTTCTCTCTCCCGGTCCATCTCTTATGACCTCTTAGACGATGAGCGTATAAAGATCAGCACACCAGCGTAAAAAGTATTTAAACTTGGAACTACTTTTAACGGCTGCTTACTGCTTTTTATGCGAGCCAGCCTAGGGAGGGAAGACTTGACTCACCTTGAAATTGGAGAATGGGAAAGGTAAGTAATTTTAAGTAAAGAATGGAAAAACAGGGGCTTGAAACCTTGAAACATTGAGTGTTTTAAATGGAGACACCTTTTTGCTAAAAAAATCTTTTCTTTTTTAATTTTCTTTTAAAGATTTGTTTCCATTAAAAAAAACTTTCCTTTTTGTTAAAAATCTCGGTTCCCATTCAATTGGTAGTATCAAAACTCTCCAAGACAAACAAGCCGAGCTCTTTTGTTGTGTATTTAACAACTTCCCCCATTTTCCCCTTCGGCTTCCAACCTAAAATGGGTAGCGAATAATATGACCACTTTTTTAAAACACATTTAAATCATATTATTTCTCCGCAAGAAAGTAAAAACGCTTTCACTTTACTGATCCGATACATGTGCCAATGTATAAACTACATTTGCATTGCGAGTCGAGGTAAAAAATGAAAGCAAAGTGAAAACAACGAAGCATTAAATAAATAGTGCATGATAACGTCTCGAGCTTTCAGTGACAGCACGTAAACTACACAATTTAAAGGTAGAAAAACGGGATGCTTTATGCTTTTGTGCCTGGAAGGAGCTCTCCTTCCCTGCTGGATATAATATGGGAAGATGAAACGGTGCGGTGCTCACAAGCTTACTCTAAACGCAATCGAGCCGAGTCTTTTACTTTCGTATGAAAGGGTCTGCCTCCGCTGGATCCAGTTCAGTTGAGTGGTTGACGTCGGCCTGTGATGTTGCATTTCTGGGTTGCATCTCTTCATCATGTCATTTCACTGTGAAGAAGCTATTATGCTACTCTCTCTTTGTAGTAGGGAAAGTGGATAGCAGTTTTTTTGGGCAAAATTCGGGCCATGCCACTGTCAATTTGCAATTTTGCTCATCCTTACTGAATTCCATGATGTGAACTCGGTTGAACTTTTTTTCTCCTTTCCTGGAAATGTTTGACATGGTTATATGTGAAGAGCACTGAAAAAAATAGATGTGATGGTTTTTTGCTCTCTTATTCTTGTGTGTGGTCTGACTCCTCGCTCTAGTCTGTAATAGATAAGGGGAAAGCCTTTGAACTTGAAATAGGAAGGAAATAAAAAGGGCCTCTTTGTGGCATCCAAAGGAATTGGGAGTGAGGTTGAATAAAACAGGAGGTGAACGTGAGAGTGGAAGATGAAAGAGAAAGTTTAAGTGTGGATGCCAAACTAACTTCCCAGATCAAATACATTGTACTTGAGTGATATATTTATGAGTGGGTTCCTAATGCAAATTGTCCTCCAGTGGTTTCGTTTCGTTTTGTTTGGAGTTTAATAATTATCGGGACTCGATTCCCAATTTATTGTTTTAACCAGGCCGAATTCAGGATTAGAAACTGATTCCTAGTCAGATATGGCAGGACTGAGATACTGAATTTGTTGTAGAAAATAACAACGCAAAACAGTGAAAGCTACTAATGATACGATTATGATCAAACTTGGACTTTTTACAATGGACATAACATTAGTTCAATA
>JAQGAH010000628.1:0-29940 GCA_034696885.1 Lepidocyrtus paradoxus | reverse complement strand
GTTAAAAGTTTAGCCCAGCTTTGTACTGGATTGGATACTAGCCTCGTTCTAGGTAGCTTTTCTTTTAAATTGAAAGAGAGATTTAACGACTGATTTTCCAACGTAGTTGACCTGACCTTTGACACCCCCTACCCTTCAAAAACAATGGCTACAATCGAATATACATAATATCCTAATGCATATGTGACGACGACACAGTTCCTATCTGCACAGTCCGGAATTATAACGTCTTCGGCGGAATCCCTAACACGGAAGTTCCCAAGCGTCATTCATAATCATAACTCATTTAAAATAAGAAACTCATTATAATATGAGAAATAACTCATTTTTGCAAATTGATTCAATTAAAAAAATATCCTACCAATTATAAGGCACAGCTCCTCCCGTGGTTTCTAAGTTCATATCAGAGAACATGGAAATCAAATAGATAACTCCGATGAGAAAATATGCTAAGCGCATGGAAAATTACAGTGAGCCCATGTGATGTTGAGTATCAAAGAGGAGAAAACAAACAATAGCAGTCAGAAGGGGAAATATGATAACAAATAAAATCCAGAGAGTACATCCAAGCAGTTTCTTCATTCCGTGATTCATTTATGATTTATTGTTGTAAATGGACCAAAGTAGTATATTAAAATATCCAAGGTAAGTCTTCATCAAGTTTGATATGTAATAATAAAACCAAAACCTTCCAAAATGAGACTCTATTTCAGTGTCATTTCCGGTAACGCAGAGAAGCATAACACTATGCTTGGCACTGTCTCCTGAATAGGTTCCATTGCCTTCCCTACCCCAATTGGCATAACCATCCACGCAATATTCCCCTTCTGGGACGTGTCTCCATTTCCCGTTGGCATTGTAGAAAATGGGTCTTTTACTTTCAAGTATCTTCCACCTAACGCATTACGAACAAAAACTTTAAAATGAAGAACTGACATGAAGTGTGAGAGGAAAAAATATCAGGTTTATCTGTAATTTTTTACGGGATATCAAAATGATCCGATTTATTTGAAATGGAACTCTTGGGTCGAAGCGTCGTCGTCAGAGGCCAGCTATCGAAATAGTCACAGGTGACATGTTTCCTGTGAATTCGCACTAGATTCAGCTTTCCCTTGTCATTAATAAGCTGATGTGGATAATAATCATAATGAAGTTGCGGCTCCCATTTTGGCTGGTGCAACTTTTTTGCATGTAAAATTCCAATAGACTAAAATCTCATCCCTGACGCAGCACTTTGGAATGCATATTTTGTCAGAGTCGGAGCAATTTATGGGGCATAACTGAAATTGGAACTCGTAGTCTGAAATTGGAAATGCTACCAATCAAGGAAACAAAAGTACGTTAAATTGCGTTGAGAATACTGAAATTAGTTTCGGAACCCTTTTAACAAGACTTACGACTGCAGACAGAATTCCTCCGGCTTGTAATAGTTGCCCTCGTCATAAAAGTATCCATCATGTGTAAAATGAGAAGAGAGCTTTCCCCCGTTTCTCAAACGCTCTCCTCTGACTTTTGACTTGAATACATATCTATCTATCAGCTTTCCCCATCGTCCCAAGACGCATTTTTCAGGAATGCATTCTTACATTTAAGCGAATGAGGTTTTTTGTCGATGCTGCAATGTATAGTATAGTAATTGTTTCCAAGAATATTTAAACTAAGTTTTTAACTGACAATAAAAGTAGACTCTTTTACTTACACGAAATCAACGGTATCATCGGTATTGGTGAGATTTCCTGGTATAGTTAGGAGGATATTGGAGGTTATGTTTCGGTTATCTTCAAACTCTGAACATGTTTTGAGAACTGTGTGTCCCATGCCAAGATGAATATTGTGAAGTAAAATGAAGATGAAGATACAGTGCTTTTGTATAGGATTATACAAAACGCTACTTCTTTTAAAATTGGCTGCCATGATTGGGTTATCTATTTGAAAAGTTGTATTAATTTCCGTTTTCAGTTTGAAATTTCCTAACTAAGTACTTACTTTGAATTGTATGATATTTGAACACAAGATGTTGTCAGTGTGAAATATTATGGACTTTAAGTAGACATACCAATGCTAATAATGTGAACTATCACATGACATTGATGGCACACAAATGACACTGTGCTATATGTAAAGCAGCGCCTGTAGCAATATCTTCTTTTAAGAAGACATTTGATGGATCGGCTTACGACGAAGCAAAACGAAATAATGAGAAATTTCCTGCATCTTATGTTGCGAACTTGTTTTCTGTAATTTATTTTATATATTTATCGTACATGTTTTACTTACATGCTTCAGTAGAGTAGTTTCATTCCCATTGCCGGACAATATGCTTTTTAATGGCTTCATTTACTTTGTAAAATATGCCTATTTTGTTCGTGGAAAATGAATGAACATAAGCAAAACATCATTATAAAACCAGCTCTGCAAAGCAAACTCAGTATCAAAAGTGTTTTTCTTCTCTTACTTTGAGCGCTCCTTTATTACACTATTCACATTCATTTTAAATTCATAATGGAATGACAATCAGCAACAATTTGTTCAATATAGCGATTAGTTTTAGGAAAATTCAATATGCAAACTTTTTCACGGCAGAGGGGGAACACTGGTTTTTGTCCCCGTTTATCCCATTTAAAACTATTTGTTGAATGCATATAATTACAATTTTTTCTCAGATTTGTTCAACAATCAGAGACATACATATATATACAGAGACAAGTAAATCCGGAACTTCAAGAAGCACTTAATATTTGGTCCGATATAAATTCATATTACATTGAATTGTACATAGCATGCATATGCGAGTAGTTGTGAATCTGCTCCAGCAACATACATACGTTATCATAAAGCCTGACAAGAAGAATCATTTTTTTGCAACATGATTGTCTGCACACTTACTACGTATTTATGATTAAATCGGGAGCGGGAGCTTGATCCACAATGGAATTCAGAGACTCCATAGTTCCCACCCCGGACTCTGAGTCTGAATCTAACGGAATGGACTCCATCTTAGCTTGGAACATTTTGTTACTTGAGATGGACAAAGACCTAGCAAAATATAAATAAAATGTTTATAGTACGAGTCAAACAATTTTATCTAATACATAAACTACTATAGTTTTTAGGTTATTTTTTCCCTAAACTTACAATCCTACTAATTTCATTAGGCTTTGATTTGAGTCATATTGATAGCAGCTAATGATATAATGCGGTTATGCAAGCTTTGCGTATGGAACGACGAGAATGTAATTATTATTATTCTCCCACACAGCCATGTCAATATTACCTAACACTACTGTTTGACGCTTTTCTAGGCAAAGTGGAGTTCTTTGTGGCGGTCGTCACGCTGAGAGATAATTTCCTCGGGGTTGAGCCCGGAGTTGTCATTTCCACCCCATCCCCTTCAGAAGGTGACATAAACCATCTTGTCCTACGTATCGGTCCAATTATGCCTGTAATAAGTTAGAAATAAATGTAAATAGTTTAAAAAAAACTAAATTCATAATTAATTTAAAAAAATAGTATGAGATTGGAACAGTAGAGCATACTTCTCAGGCATGGATACTTTTCCTCCAATTTTTTCAATGTTCTGCGGTTAATGCAAAATATAAAGAAAATTGCAAACGCTTGGAAAAACATGAAACAATCGAGAACAACAACAAACCACGGCTTTTCTTCCCCGTTCCACCACCACGAGAGGAGTTCCACAAACCAAGCTACTCCCATTACGCAAAATAGTTTTGTGAAAAGTCGCACCCTACAGTAACAAGAGGACGGAAATGGATAAAATTTCTTTAAGCTCATAATATCCCAAAGTTCAAAACAGTTTTGTACATTCAAAGCAAACATTAGATAACTCACGAATATTTATCAGATTGGGATCGCTTCGTCTTAAAAGTGTTTGCATTTTGTTTGCGAAACTCGTAAAATATGTAGAATGTCCAGAGCACGAGTATCGTGTTAATTCCGAGAGCAATGGCTATTATTGAGTACAAGTATTCGCCTCGTGCATGTGTGGCCACAAAGCAGTTCTTATCTGCATAGTTCGGAACCACAACCTCGTCTGTGCTCTCCCTATTACGGAAAATTTCCCAAAAAAATTGCAAATTTCATCTTTTTTTTCATTTCAAAACCAAGTTGTCAAATTTCAGTACCAAATCGCAATACAGAAATCTTTATTTTACCTGTATGCTACATCAACCCCATAAAATATTGAACTTAGCACTGCCGGAAGCCCCCAACCAATGCAAAAATACAGACGAAATCTTCTGATTTGCTTTGACATCCTTGATACGGGTCTCATTGATCTGAATGTCAACCACAGATCAAAGTTCATGACGCTTAGCCAGGTGAAGGTCGTCATGCAAAAATAATGCGCTAAAATAGCTGTATTTGCAAAATTAAAACCGCAAAATGAGAAATTAAGAAAGCGTAACATGAAAAGTTGTTGACTTCTGAAATCCTGCTAGAGTTTTTTTTAAATAAATCATACCAACAGCCAGGCAAAATCCCTCTCGCGGTTCCCCTTTAATGCTTGGAAATAGAGAAATCAAATGAGCAATAGCCAAGAAAATGTAGAAGAGAAACATGCTCACTGCATGGCAAAGCACAGTGAGTCCATGAAGATGTTGAGTATCAATTAACAACACATGGATAATTGTAGTTAGAAGCGGGAAGACGGATGACATTAATAAAACCATTGAGTAGGTCCAGGCACGGCCTTCATTCTGGAAAAGGTATTTTTTAAACATTATGAATGACTTTAAGCCAAGTTTTCATGGTCTAATATTTCACAATTGAAACCGTACAAAATGAGACTCTATCTCAGTGGAATTTCCGGTAACGCACAGAAGCATAACACTATGCTTAAATTTTCCAGAATAGTTTCCATTGCCTCCCCTACCCCAGTTGGCGTAACCGTCGACGCAATATTCCCCTTCTGGGACATGTCTCCATTTCCGGTTGGCATTGTAGAAAATGGGTCTTTTACTTTCGAGCATCTTCCATCTAACTCACACCAAAATTTAAATGTAGAACTGATATAAAGTTTGAGTGGAACTGAGATAAAATGTCAATTTTATGTGCGATCGCTTACGGGATATCAAAGTCATCCAATTTACTTGGTGTAGGCTTCTTGGGTCGAAGCGCCGTGGTCAGAGGCCAGGTTTCGAAATAGTCACAGGTAACATGTCGCCTTTGCAGGCGAAACAAATTTAGCTTTTTCTTGTCTTTAATAACTCTATGTGGATAATAATCATAATGAAGTTGGGGCTCCCATTTCGGCTGGTCTGGAGCAACTTTTTTGCAAGTGAAATTCCAGTAGACTAAAATCTCATCCCTGCCACAGCACTTTGGAATGCATATTTTGTCAGAGTCGTTGCAATTTATGGGACATAACTGAAGCTGGAAGTCGTAGTCTGAAATGCTATCAATCAAGTAAACAATAGTACATTACATTAATTTGAGAATAGTACTTAAATTATTTTCGGAACCCTTTTGACAAGACTTACGACTGCAGACAGAATTCCTCCGGTTTGTAGTAGTTTCCCTCGTCATGAAAGTATCCATCATGTGTAAAATGAGAAGAGAGCTTGCCCCCGTTTCTCAAACGCTCCCCTCTGACTCTCGACGTGAATATCTGGAAGCTTTCCCCATCGTCCCAAGACATATTTTTCAGGAATGCATTCTTACATTTAAGCGAGTGAGGTTTTTTGTCGATGCTGTAATGTATAAATACAAAGCTTTAAATATAAATGTCACGAAATACTTTTAATTAGTTTTCCAGATGCCAATAATAGCAGCCCCCTTTACTTACACGAAATCAATGGTTTCATCCGTATTCGTGAGATTTCCTGGTATGGTTAGGAGAATATCATTGGAAGTTGTGTTTCGGTTGTCCTGAAATCCTGGACACGTTTTGAGCGCATCCACAGTTTTCGGTGATTTTGAGCCTACTCCTAGATTAATACATTGGACTAGAAGGAGGATGGAGATATAAGACAGTTTCCTTCCTGAAGGATTCATCCAACCGCCCCTCCAATTTATAGACATAATTGGAATATTTACGTTTCTTAATCTCATTTCAAGTTAAACACATGGTGAGTGTTTTACAAGTAAATACAAAAACCGTATTCGTGGACAAGCACTTAACCCAGCTAAAAACAGATTTGGAGAAGTAGGATATGCCACTTCCAAACTGTGACCCTTCTTTCGTGGTAATAATCTCATTTCATTCTCAATCCGATAGAATTTAATTATCGTGGCATCCTCAAGCTACTTTTTTACCGCATAATCAACCACAACAACAACAGTATCTTTCTATTTCAAGGTAACTGATAAAATGGGAGGAATGAATTGCGGAATATGAAAATTTGCCTGGAGAAATTGGAGAAATAAGCTTCTTTGAAATGCTACAAAAGGGGATTTCCCATAAGAAGGAAATTGGTTTTCCATTATTGATCCAAACTTTACCCCGGCAAATGAAGTGGTTTATTGGTAGTTGCAAAATTGCAAATGTGTTATGAGCTCAACCCGACCTAGCATCAATTGCAATGTAAGAAAACTAATTGGAAAGGGCAACATGGTGGCTAGTTTTGTGGTTTGGATTGATGTAATGATGCTTCTTCGTAGTGTTTGG
This sequence comes from Lepidocyrtus paradoxus, assembly GCA_034696885.1. Taxonomy (NCBI): domain Eukaryota; kingdom Metazoa; phylum Arthropoda; class Collembola; order Entomobryomorpha; family Entomobryidae; genus Lepidocyrtus; species Lepidocyrtus paradoxus. Next base: position 23,315 of record JAQGAH010000628.1, on the reverse strand, counting down.
TGTAATTAATGAGATGAAAAACCGCAATTATTTTTTTTGGATGGTAGGCCATTTTCCTCGAAGAAAATGAAAGAGTTTTTAATAATTGAATAATATATGTATTGAAAATCATGGAAGGAAAAAAAATGTAAGAAAATTAATGCAATAGTTATGATTTATGAATACTTGCAAGTTATGTCACTGTAGGTAAACAGCGATATATGATATATGCAAATATAATAATGATGCATGTAGTCAGTTAACATTTGATACTTGAAAAGACGTATTTTATTATCTTAAAGATTTAACTAGTTATAAATACAGATGTGTCATGTTCATGCGTTCCGCTTAGACTCTGGAAGAGGCATCAGCAGCAAGCTTGACATCGATTCTTCCATGTCTGCAAAATAAATGGAATGTAAATGTTAATATTGTAAAATGTATCATGATGTATGTCTAAATACAATAGAATCAAATCACTCCGACTTACCCGAAAGAGTTGTTGGGCCATGGCTGTTGTGAAGAGCATGAAAAAAAAACAATGTAAAACGTTCCATTAGTAAGATTTGAAGGAGTAATTCAGCTTTCTAAAAAAAAGTGTTAACTGCAGATCAATATCTTACGTTGGAAGCGTTGACTCCACCACCAGTACAGATAACTGATTCAATACGTGGGTGAACATTATTTTCCTTCAGAAGAGTGTCGATTTGGTCAAAGTTCAAATTGTTGTTCTTGGACAACAAGAGGGCAACAGCTCCAGCAACGTGGGGGGTGGCCATGCTAATTAATTTATTAATTTAACAGTTCAATTAATAACCTTAATTTAATTTAAATAATTAATTATCAATTTCAAATACGTGTGTATTGGTATATTGCCCATCCTTACCTTGTTCCTGAAAAGGTTGCATATTCAGAATCACCGAGATGACCAGCAGATCTGACATCTTGACCAGGGGCAGAGACTTCAGGCTTAATTCTGGTGGAAATAAGGGAAGGTCCATGGGAGGAGAAAGATGCAACAGTGTCGAGGTTGGTGGTTGCTCCGACAGAGATGAGGTTAAGTTGGTCACCAGGGCTGTTAGCGGTACGGCAGAATGGACCGCTGTTACCAATTGCGAAAATTGGAACAATATCGGCAGACCTCCATCTATTTGACAAATAAATAAAATAATGTAACCTGACTAGTTGTATTTTAGTTGAAAGATCATGTAACCAATTTAGCAAAAACTTACGCTTGGATGACATCATTGTACCAGACATTTTCGGAACCACCTCTGCAATACAATCATTGAACAATTCATTATACTTTTTGATCTGGAATGATAAGGCTAATTAGTCATAATCATTAAGATTAATTATTTTACCCCCATGAGTTTGAGCTGAGAGCAGGTTTCTTTGAGCAGTCTTCGTCAGATCCTATAAATTTGCAAAATCAAGTCAAGTTAGTATTAGCAAATATCATATCGCAATTCATTTATTGCTTTTGGCAAAAAAATTAATGTGAAACCATTGCGTTCTATTGAACTTACCATCAGCCTGAGTTGGACATGTCGTCCATTGTCCACAAGCAAGAAGAGCAACCTCAGTGCAAGATGCGGTGTTGCATCCTCTGCAACTGATGTAGGTGGCGTTTGGAGCAACTCCAATACCTCCCCTTCCTACGATGGTGCCCATGGTGTGGGTGCCATGACCGTTCTCATCAGTTGGGCTTGCGTTTGAATCCTAAAATAAGAATTTAAAATGTCAAAAAATTAAATTGAATTGATTAAAACTTTCGATAGCTTGCCAATTTTATGTTTAGATTTGAACTTACGTAGGGGTCCAACCAGGCATGAGTGTTACGGAGGGCACCAGCCAAAGATTCGTGAGTGGATCGGACACCAGTGTCAATGTGGGAAACGACAACACCTTCACCAGTAACACCATCGGCCCAGACAGCAGGTGCGTTGATTTTGGCTACACCCCTAAAATGATAGAAGATTTCGTAATTATGATACACAAATAAATAACATTCTGATTAACTCATGAGTAAAAAAAGTGCATTAAATTTACCATTCATTAGCTAATGGTTTGGCATCACGGCTATTAACTGTATAGTCAATGCTTGCAATGACTGGTAGACGGATTGCAGCAATTTCGGATCCGAAAGCTCCAATGATATTGTTAATCAATTCCAAGTTTGCCTTTGGGACAAAGACGCGGTTGGTAATCCAGAAAGACTGGACTCCAGCCACATGGTTTTGGGAAAGGAAGCTCAAAATGGGTTGCTGGGATTCCTTGGTGTGGCTCCTGAGATCGGCGACTAAAGCCTGGGTTTTCGAGACAGAGTTGGTGAATTGGAGGGAGTTGATTCTGTCGATAACAGGCTGTACCTGTTTACTCAGGACAATCATAATATCTGCAACACCTTCGGATTGAAGCCGGCTCAAAAGCTCGACGTTGAGGGTGGGGGTGGCGGACACATGACATAGAGCCACGGCCAGTGTTACAGCGATAGCGAACTTCATTTTGATCTGTCAAATTGGCACACTTTGGAATGGAAAATGATTCAAGCAGTCTCGAATCCGATCCTTTTATAGAAGGTTGTCTGCCTTGATAAGGTGTACCCGGCTTGAGTTTTTCCCCTGTCAATATAAACTTCTGATTAGAGTCAGTCATGTGGAGCAGCATGTTTGGCTAAAAATATATGATAAGTACATACATGGACTTTCCATTAATTGACATTCGTAACTCGGTCAGTACTTACATGAAAGTGATGATGATGAATGATTACTTGATTGATAACGGATAAAAAATTGAACATTGCTCACTCACACACAAATATTTAGTTGTCAGTTGTCTCAATTACCGGTAACTTTATCAATTACCTCAAACGCTAGCACGAGTTGCAGAGCGTATTTACCTGTCGATGTCTAATCTTGATTAAGTTGCCGTCTGGACCTTTCCATTTGTTTATTTAGCATCAGTAAATGTGAACGTGATTGTTGACCATGAGCCATGTGCAAATATTTATGCTTATGCAAGTGTTGTGTGTAAAATGTCAACGCGAAATTGACAGTTGGGTTGATAATAGGATTTGTTGGTATTGCTGAAAGTGGAAAATTCCCGTCCAGAAACTTCCATTTCTTTGGGTGTAGTGGTGAAACCATTTCCATACATGTTTCTCTCGATTGGAATGAATCCGAATGTAAATGTAAATAGATGTCCATGTACTAATATCAGCATTTGGGGTTTAATGGTCCTTGCTCTTATTTTAGGTAATTAAAAGATCTTTATTGCCCTGTAGCTGTCAAATGATTTATGGCTAACATTATGTAATTAACCTTAGTTTTATCTGGAGAAAGTTTAAAATATTGAGTTTTTAATTTAATTTAATCCTCCATAAACCATGATACCCTCCATGATAGATATACCACCAATCCAACCCGCTTTAAAGATAATCCAAGGCTGCATCAGCTCTGATGATACCCTTTCCAAACAAATTGTTTGGCCATGCCGCAGTAACGTTTTCCAACCCTAGTTTATATTACATTATAATGTCAAGTCCCAGATTTTATTTGAGAGCACGATTGCCATTTTTATTTTTGAAATGATTAAGTACCTTCTTTGCAAGCGTTCGAACTTGGCATCATTCTGTCCGACCTCCATGCAGTGGATTGTAGGGCATCCTTAATGTCATCGAAGGTGGCAGTAGGCCTCTTTGAAAGCAAGAGGGCCACAGTGCCTGCCACGTGTGGAGTGGCCATGCTAATTTAATTAATACTTTAACTATTAACTTTATCTCAATTTAAGTAAATAATTTATTTAAAATACATTGGTCTATTGCCCCTCCTTACCTTGTTCCTATTAAGACAGTTATGAATCGTGCCAAAATTAATTAAAATTGCAATTAAATTCCCGTTAAGCAAGTTAAACTTTTCTTTGACTAGCTAACCTAATGATGAATAGAATTTTTTAAAGTACAAACCTGACATAACAAGATACTCCTTGTCGGATTTGTATGATGTGGACATAATTCTTTCTCCAGGAGCGCACACCTAAAAATCAACAAGGCACAATGATGATCTATTCCCTTGTAAATCTTAAACTTCAATAGGGCAATTTCCGGTTTGATGATTTATGAGATAAATTTTTTTAAAGTTTGCATACATCAGGTTTTTGCTTGGGATGTCCAATGTGACCGCTGGGTCCACGCGACGAGAAGTAAGCGAGGTTATTGGCGAAATTTGTTGCACCAACTGAGATGACCTTATCTTGATCACCTGTGAGAATATAAAAAAAAATTAGTACGAAGGCAAATAAAACGAACAAATATTCCATTTCAATCTAAATTACCGGGAGAACCGGCACTTCTGCATGCTGGGCCTGAGTTCCCAATCGCTGTAAATTATTTATAATTATAGTTATTATATTTTCATTCATAGTCAAACGTTACAAAACAATGCTGATAATTAATAGGATTAAAAAAGCGATACACAGACGTTAGTCTTACCAAAGACAGGAATGATCTTTACAGCTTCCCATGTAAGAATTGGGTCATTGAAGAAGTCGGAGTGAGGACCTAAACATTAAAAAGTTTGCAAAGGAAATCCCATTTTAAAAACAAATGGTTCGTTCAAATTTCATTAACATATTTAGCAAGGGAATCAAATGGAGTCTCTTACCACCCCAGGAATTAGAGGTAACGTGTGGTCTCATGCTGCAATCTTCGTTAGATCCTATATGAAAAGTAATCGTATGATCATCATTAACAAAATATGACTCTGGGGTTTGCTAAAGTGAGAAGGGTTTTTTAAAAAGTCTACATAGTTAACTTACCATCAGGTAAACTAGGACAAGTCACCCATTGTGCTGAATAGGATAAATAATTGTGATTAGTATTTTCAATCTAATTTTTTCTCAGTTGAAATAAAAATTCCATACATACCACAAAGCAAAATGACATCCTCGTCAGCACCTGAGTCCGCAAAGATTCTGCAAGCTATCCATTGACTGGAGAAAGACAATGGAATATTCAAACTTATTAAACTGCTAATGTCATGTTTACTTAATTAGAATAAGATATATATCTTTATACCTGCCCGGGGCGACGCCATATCCATTAAATCCAACTGCAGTGCCTGTACAATGAGTCCCCTAAAATATTTAATTATCATAAATACAACCACATCTTCAATCTTTAATGGATCTTTAAGCTTCAATTTGTATTCATTGTTGGAATCGAGGAAATATGTTTTGTCACAAGATCTTACATGACCTATATCGTCAATAGGTTTATCAGTGCTATTTTGAGCATCAAACCTACATCACGGATGATACAAACAAGTAAATAACACGACTCTCATTTTAATAAATGATCCATTTATTTAACGTTCATATTTAAAATTGTAAAAGTAAGATTACTTACCAATTGTATGTGGGGCGCATGTTATGCTTCAAGCTTTCATGGCTTCTCCTGCATCATCATAATGACATATTAATTGATGAAAATTAAATCGATTTAGTTATAACATGCTGGGATCATTTTATGTGAGCTCTCTTCTCATACCTAACACCACTATCTATAACGGCGACAACGACTCCTTGACCTCTGTATCCCTTTTGGTGTGCTTCTGCAGTATGAATGTTGGCAACCCTGTGATTTTTATAATTTGTTTTTAATATCAGTATTTTAATGATTGTGCAGACTATACTTAAATACTAAATGGGTAAAACTTACCCCCATGGAGGAACAGCTACTTTTGGCTCCACCAAAGTTGTTCCAGTTCCTTGCGCAGGTGTATCATATGGGGACCTCATGTTTCCCGGAATTAAAGCAATATTTTCTGGAGCAGGATTGACAAGAGGGATTCGAACGGCTTCCCGAATTTCATCAATCTCATCCCCATGTGCCGCCATCAGTTCTTGAAGCATTTGCAGTGTCGCATTTCGGACAGAAATTTTATTTGTGATCCAGAATGGCTTCACATTTCCCATTGGCTCCCTCCGTCCCAAGAAACTAAGCACATTTTTCTGGGATCCTTTGGTAAATTCCCGAAGTTCGCGGACCAAAGTGGCTGCCTTTATATGAAAATCGACGAATCGACGCGAGTTCACTGAATTCACCACGTGCTTAATTTCATGCTTCAAAACTAACATGACATGAGCTGTTTCATGATTGATCAGGTGGGTTTGCAAAGACGATGTCAAGCCAGCATCAGCACGGTCAGAATTCAATATAACCATGAATATGGTGACAAACTTTAACATTGGAGTTAAATGTCTATACATCTTGATAATTTGAACTTTGCAGTTCACAATCAATAGTTAACTAGTTAAATTTTTATTCAATGTGCAAGACACTTTCAATACAAGCATAAGCAGAGACCCTGCGATGCATATGGTGACTAACTGAAAAAAGCCTAGGACTTTATTTTATTTAGCCCTCAGGCAAAATCCAGTTATTTTCCGTGCTATTTTTAAACAGAACAGAAAATGGATGGAATAGAGGGGTTGACTGTTTAGGTTAGACATAAAAGCCCTGGGGCCCTTTGCATGAATTGTAGTGTTTGTACCCTTTCATTAGCCCAGACTTGGATAAGCAAATAGGTCGTCTTCCTTTTCGATATGATGCAGCAAGACATGAGTTGACGAGTAATAAGGTATTTTTTTACTTTGAGGTTCAATTTATTCATGTTCGGATATTATGACAATTTATCAAGTCAATTTATGAGAATTTTGTTCAAATGATAAAATTAAATTGAATTATTCCTAAATTAAGTTATTAAAGTTCTCCGAGAGCAGCATTGACTCGGACATTACCCCATCCGTGACTGTTGTTGGGCCAGGGATAGGTCGCGTTGACGCCTGTAAAGACATGCCAAAATGAATTAAAACATGGATCAAATAGTTAAAATAAAAAGAACTCATGCTTAATTTGAAATAATTGCATACCTCCTCCGGTACATAAGAGATCCGACATTTCTGGTCTGTATGTGCTCTTAAACAGGGCATCGGAGACTTCTTGGAATGAAGCATTGGGCTTCTTCTCAAGTAAAAGCGCAACGGCACCTGCAACATGAGGGCCTAGATAAAAAAGAAAAGAAATAAATTCGGTTAAATCATGTCATTTGTGTACTAAATATTTAACATTAATCCAATAAAACTATTGCATTGAACGTTTTGACACTTACATGCCATTGAAGTTCCAGAAAGGTAGGAGTAAAGCCTGTCACCAAGATTGGAAGCAGATCTGATGTTGTTTCCTGGTGCAGAACACTTTAAAACGCAAAATACAATACAGTTAACCCTCTGACCTGCATTACTTATTGGTTATCCAATCATCAGACTTAATCATTTCAAAACTTGCTCCTTACTTCTGGCTTAATTCTTAGCGCAGTTCGGGATGGACCGTGGGAAGAAAAGGAAACAACAAGATTCTGGGCATTGGTTGCTCCTGTATATTTAAATGTATTATTTCAGACCGCTCAACAATTAAATGGACAAAAATGTATACGACTTTACCTACTGAGATGACATTTGGTTGATCACCGGGGGAGCTAGCTGTGCGACACAAGGGTCCGCTGTTTCCAATTGCTGCAAACAAACAATTGAGTTCAAACGTTGATTACAATAAATCGGATACTTTAACCTCATAAATATGAGGCAATTTGTCAACACTATTATCTCACCGAAAACGGGGACGATGTTAGATGCTTGCCAAGTGTTAATGACATCGTTGTAGAAGACATCTTCGTTGCCACCTAAAACATAACCGAAGCATATGCAATTAAATTACATTCTCATGGTTAATATTTATTTTACTGTCAGTTATCTTTTTATCATATTTTATCACTTACCTCCCCAAGAGTTGCTGCAAACTTGGGGCTTCTGGGCGCAATCCTCGTCTCTGCCTGAAATTTTTTAGTCATGATAAGTTGGAAATTCATAAATAAATTTAAGTCGCATAATAATATATTATAGATAGATACATGGATGACATACCGTCAGGAAGAGTGGGGCAGGTAATCCATTGTCCGCAAATCAGAAGGGCTTCTTCAGTTGCGCTACCTCCTTCGAAAGCACGGCAATGAACCCATTTGCTACAAGAAAGATTTATTTGCATGAAGTACGTTGTACGTAAACGTTTAAGATTTTAAGAGCTTCAAGGGCGTTTAATAAAGGACATATTTCATCTACCTTCCAGGCGCAACACCAGTTCCAGTAGCTCCAGCAATGGTGCCCATAGTGTGTGTTCCCTAATTAGTTACGAAAAGATAAAATGTAATGATAATATGTATTCATAATGCAAACCTTTACCTTTCTACATGCGCATTCCTGATGATATCAGAATCTAACTAGTAAATAGTTAACTATTCAACTCACATGTCCGTTAGTATCTAAAACAGAAAAATATAATTGTGTCGTTTAAAATAATTTGTTTCAAAGTAGGACACATGTAATGTGCTATGTATTGAAAGTGAGCGAGTATCTAATATTCAATGAAGTTGTCTCACCTTCTGGGACTTGGGACAAAGCAGAAGTACCATCATACCTAAATTAGGGTTAAAAATGCGTAGTTAGAAAAACGTACAACTTCTCTATAAATTACTTTTGTTATGTTTTGAAGAAACTGAAAAACTTACCAGTTATAACTTTGACGCATACCATCGGCAAGAACAACGTGGGTAGCTCGGACGCCGGTATCTAATTAGTTTTACATAACATACGTTAGCTTTCGAAAAGATGGATGTAAGGCTCGGTTGACTTAAATAACTGTAGGCTTCTTTTGATAATGCTTACCAATGCTACTAACGACCACACCCCTTCCAGTCACTCCTTGATCCCAAGCTTGGTCAGCTTCAATCATTTGGACACTATGCATGCCATCAAAATACAAATAAAATTAACATACATATTGTAGTTGAGAAATTAAAAAAATAAAGGTTACTTGACTAGTCTCAACTTACCCCCATTCAAGAGCTTGTGGAGCTGGTGCAACTGTAGGCTTTGCATCTTCAAGATGGATAACCTTAGCCTCGCGAATCTCAGCGATCTGCTCTGCAAAAGTGTTGGCCAAATCTTCAATAACTGCCAAATTGGCTCCTTTCACGCTGATCTTGTTGGTGATCCAGAATGGCTTGACTTGAATGTTGGATCTCTGCTCCCTGAGGAAGGCAAGGATGCGTTTTTGAGAAGCCTGAGTGAGCTCCCTTAGCTGGCTGACCAAAGCGGTGGTTTTGGCTGCAGAGTTGGCAAATTTAAGGCTGTTGATTTTGTTAATGACTGGCGCAACTGGCTCCCTAAGAATGACCATAACATCGACAGGGCCTTCACTTGCGGACTTTACAAGGGAGGAAGGGATGAGGACTTGGGTGGGGGCGGCTTGCACATGGCACAAGGCCACGGCAGAGAGGAGAGCGATAGCGAACTTCATCTTTGATAGAACTTGGGTGGGAAATCCTGTGGACTGGCGAATTTTCCCCTTTTATAGCTTTCCTATCCAGTTCAAATGGAAGGACAGGTGTAGTAATCAGTGATATCGAGATACCGAGTTTATTTTGTCCCCGGTCATTGTTAAATTTGGCACAAGTGCGTTTTTTACTTTTTCGGATATCATGCACTAAATTGTGTTATTTACAGAAGGAATGACATTTTTTTTGTTAATCTCAACAGTTTCAAAGCAGACTCGCAAATTACAAAGTTTACAATCTGGCATAATGACATAATATAATTGAGGATGACAATGATTGATGGAAAAGTATAAATAAACATGCTCGTATGTCTGAGCTATGCTGTTGTGGTCAAGCTTATAACACGTGAGCTTATCATGTTTTGAATTTTATGTCAAGTACGGCGTGATGGGATGATATTGATGCTCCAGTGCCAATTAATCAGAACTATCCAGAACCTTGATTTTTAAGTACAAACAGAAGGTTAGGTAAGTCCAAGGTGCAAAATTCATTGGGGAATTTGGCAAACATTTTGGGTGGGATTCCTTGATGGTATTATTATATTAGCTTATCATCAGTCCATCAGCTCATGAACTGGAACGGGTAAAATCCTTGACTTAGATGCAAGCTTATTTTTTTATTGTAGAAAAACTTGGGGTAAAATGAGACAAGTATTTATTCCACAATAAATTGTCAGATTATTTTTATTGGACCAAAAGTTAACGTTGCTGTATTACACATACATTTTACTTAAATTAAAAAATACTTTAATTGTAGCGCTCATTGTACCCTTTGGTTCATCGACAGTTTCTTATTTTTTGCCTGCAAATAACTGCTAATCTCATTTTGGTCCGATACGCTCACATTCATCTTGCCTTGAAACCATGCATTGATAACGATTAAAGGGGATAACCATACAACCATGGCCAATATGAAGAGGGTCAGACAGCCACCGTAGCCAGCCAGTTGAAGAATGATGGCAGACTTCCCAAGTTGGCTGAATACCTCCTTTTCCATGTTTGAAGGATGACTAATTGGAAATGTCAACTGTCACAAAAAAATTGAAACACTTCATTGTAATTCAATGTACAATATAGAACAGATAATATACTTGATACTCGATAATAAAAATGACCATTATATGTACATCTTTGGAATTTACCACTTCAAAAACTTGTAACTATATTTGAAGGTATGATTGATTGATCATGGATTGTTACCTTTTTGCAAACGCTTCAGCCCAATGATCGATTACAGTCCCAGTATGGTTTTGGAGAGGAGCAAGATAAAACTAACCAAATTGTTGAAACAATCCTTGAAATAAAATCTCTCCGGTCGACTTCCTTTTAACTACTTCATGCTAAGTGTATATATTACTTGTATGCGTCATTTATAATCTCCTTCTTTAGTAATTTTCTAAAAGTACCATGAAATTATAAGGAAAGTGCTTAATTAAACAAGACGTAGCGAAGGAGGATGATCACGATCAGAGTTTGAAATTAAAGAATGCTTTAATGAGCCGCTTTAATTCGCTCAATGTCACGCAATGCATCTTGAATTGAGCATGAACGTATGAAATTACCGTCAATTTTCCTTGTTACTATATCTTGCAAGGAGGTTATTGTTAGCTTGAAGAAAGCAGAAATGCATAGTTATAGTTAGGCAATTCCCACGTTTAGTTTACCTATTAAAGACATGTTAGCTTTAGACTACCATGAACAGACAATGCCTATATGAAAAACTTCATCCAGGTATTCATCATTATTATCATTGACCAATGATACTTGCGTAGGAACATATATTTGCAGAATGGAAAATTGATCATTGACAAGAATTTCTAAATATAAGGAAAACTAGTAAAATGTGGGTCTTGAATATTCATTCCAATGATGAGGTAATTGGCAATTGGAACATCGTTACATACCTACATATTATGTTGTAATTCTGATGTGGAATTGCGTACCAGGTCAGTCAATGCTGTTAAACGAAAAAGTTTGGGATTTGCAATATTGCAATCGAAACCAAAAAGTATGCCAAACATGGTTCTCATACCGATTAGTTTAGTACATTCAGAAATCCCCACATAGATCGTATCGTTTGAATTCTCCTATGTTGAATTTGAAAGACACGCCCTGTCCATCAATTTCCCTAAATTAGTTTCCGCCTGGTAAGATGGCTACCAGCAGATAAGAAAATTTGAAGCAAACTTTATAATACCGCACGTCTTCAATTTTCCGATTTCACTAATGCATGGGAAATGTCTTTCCAAGATGATAAACCTTATGATTATTGTCTCTGCACGAAATCAGCGAAGCAGAAACAAGCAGCGCTTCAAACCCAGGGGTCTATCAACAGCTTTTTAGGGAGCAATAACATGTTTACGATGTGTACAAATGTACAATCATAACACGCAACGTCCTTATTTTGTGTCGATTTCTATCATTTTTCTGAAGGCTTAATGTAGCCCGGTTCGATGATGGAGCCAAAATTGGAGATACATAATTCAATTTCCATTCTCGATACTTTTTCCTTCTCATCTCATCGTATAGCCCATATCCACAAACAAAGCATTTTTCATCCACTCTGATATATGACGGGGTGTGAGCATGGCTGGATAAATAATTTAATAAAAAAGACACACCTTTTTAGATATAATTACTTGCATTATGCAAACATTAGTTTTACCTGCAATTCAATGTTTTACAGGTAATGTTTCTCCTATATGCCTATATTAGTAATTAGGAACATTTAGAGGCAAACTGAATAAATTACCACCAAATTCAATCCTCCCACCCCAATTTACTATGAAAGGCAAATAGACAGATGTAGAAGGTACTTGCCTACATTAGAACATAATCAGTAATCCCATATCACATTTACCTATCTTACTTACCCTAAATACATAATCGATATTCTTCACCGCCTCCATCATCATCATCGCCAATACTCTCATATTCACTCCTTTACTTCAATAGGGCACGCAAGCAGCCAATTATTTCAAAATGACTTGTCCACTTCCGCTCCATTATGTGGCCTGCAAACGTGCTATATTATACTTTCACCTGGCAGTATTGAAACAAAAGAGTATAAGTACGTCATATGGGAAGAATAAAGTGGTTTGAAATGGAAAGCAGCTCATGCATATATAGTACAAGAATCACATAAATAAACTGTACATTTGACCCTCCCTTGTATGTCCATCCATTAGGCAAAAAATCATTAAGAAAACAATTTGAATTTTTATGGCAGCTTTAAAAGAAAATATCCAACTAATATTGATAAGTGTAATATAAATATGAATTTTCACTTTACAAAAGTCTCTTTCCAGTCCACCTCTAAAAACAGCCATGGGAAGAGTTGTTCAACCCTGCTTAAAATTATGAGATGATCGATATGCTCATTCGTGGCACTTCATATGGTGATTGTAATTAAGTGCCTTATTTCATATGCCATGTGCTAATAAAAAAGCTATATTATTGTTATTTACATATATACTGACGTTAATGAATGAATGAATGTCAAAGCTATAGTACTTTAAGATTTTCAAGTTCTTTCAAAATTATAGGTTATATAAAAGTGCATCGGTATGCTGATGAAATCTGTACTTTAGGGCAAAAGAAAATGAATAGGACACGACACAGCACGACATGGATGGAGTACGACCCAACATCATGGAGAAAGGTGCAGAATGACTTTTGAAGTTGAACTCGTTATTGCAACTTCCGCTTGTTACTATTATTTTTTAAAGGCTTTTTTCATAGTTCATTGGCATCCATTGCCTAAAGGTTTCTCCGGACCAGACTTATGAAAAGCCCTACCTGAAATTTGCTACACGAACTGGAAAAAATTGTTTCTTTTTATAAAAAAAAAACGAAAAAAAATGAGTTTAATAAACGGAATTCATTTTCCATTCCAAATAATAAAAATATCCGATTCGAGAGCCGACGTGCCTAAACAAGCAAAAATTATGCAATATTTTCTCTGGTTTAATGGTTGTTTACGATATCGAAAATCGATTAATTTTTTGCGAGTTTATTCACATTCGTTTGCGTCTTTTCCCACACGAAATGTTTTCATTTTGTCAGGAGGATTTGCTGTTATTTTGAGCATTGCACTGGTTATGTTTGCAAGTAAATAGAGCGAAACAAGGATGCGTGCGTATGTGAACTTAACTCCAAGGAAGTTCCAATCTAAATCCAAATCCTCAAGTTTTCATTATTCTGGTTTGCACAAATTCACCTACCATTTCTTTCTCGTTGTTTCCATTTTTACAGTGACAAATTACTGGAACCGTAAAATCGGCAATGAGCATTTTTCATCCAACCCTTAATAATATAAAGCTGATAGGTATGCCTGGTCGAATCCAACTTTTATTAGAGCAGCTTCTGCTTTTCACAAATATGGCCATGTTGCTTTTTAGGTTTGGCTCTTTCAACTTCAAAATCTGGGTTTCCATATCTGCTAGAAATAGGGCCAAAGATTTGCTTTCTGTCGACAGTAGGCATACCGGTGTGGGGAGCCATATTAGCTTTCTCCTTTGTTGATGCACTTACCACCACCGCCCAAAACCAACTCTTAAAGAACTGCCCTCATTTCTCCATATCTGGCACAGAAAATCACGAAATTTCGCTAATGTAATAATAAAAAAAATGAAGAGAAAAAGCCTATACCATATAATAGCTTTTTTCCATTCTGTTCAAGTATTCATTCTGACACGAAACAGATCATGTTTTATGGCGATAATCTCAGGAGGAGCCCATGAGCCCAGCCACTGGGAGGATGATATCATGCTAAAATATTTCCATGTGAAAGTTAGCATTTTTTTTACTAGATTGGCTGGAGTTTATATATTATGCAGGACTATATGACTATATGTCTATTACCCAATTTCATAAAGATCATCACCGAGCATCCTTCTCAGTCGAAATGAGAATAAAGACAACACCTCTATCTATTCAGACTATCATTTTATGATCCCATCCCATCCCACCGTACAATAAGCAAACTTACAATGTGGCCTTTCTGAATTTCCCTTCGCCCCTCATATTAGCTAAAATGAAATAATAAAGTTGTAGTAAATGTTTTACTGTAGTTCTAAAATGAATCTATTACAATAATATTGTATTTGGGTCGATGACGTGAATAATGATGGTGTAACAGAAGCTTGTACTATATCATGAAGGTTTTTTATGGCAGAGAATCTCCACTTGACATGAATACGCTGTCTGTCTGCAGAGCTATGTGGGAGATCCAGAGCAGAAGTAATTGAAGTAGTGATATTTAATCCCCTTTGGGTTCAGTATAACAATCTAACACTCCACAAACAATAAATGGAGAATAATAAGGGAATGTTGATGTTTTATACCTATAACCGTTATCGTTCAATCAGCGGCTACCGTACAGCGCAGCGCCTTTTCAGAGAGCGTGCAGCGTTTGGCTGAAATGGAGTTTGTCTTCCGTTCTGACTCCTAGACGCGGACCTCCAGAACTTTCAGTGATGGCTTGGCCTTCGAAGGAAGAAGTAGGCGCAGTATTCTAATCCTCAGTTCATCATGTCAGACGAAAAAAAGTTTGATTTGAGTTGAGCAAAAAGCAACACCGTTACATTGTCCATCATGTAGAGGGGAGGGAAGGCGTTTCCTTTTCGTTTCTCTTTTACCATTCTTCACTGTGCGAAGTGATCTGATGCACACGGAACGGTTGGGAAGAAAGACGGGGCAGTTTAATGGTTGAGGATAGACGCTTTCTGGAGGTCTCGTATTACCAGGTTTCCTTTCCAAGAGGCACGCATCGTCCATATTTTTTTCAAGGAAACTGTTGATATGAAATAAAAGTATTCGTGAATCACGACATCATGATATGAAAGAGCAGCTATTGAGTTGAGTTAGTTGCCTTCTTATCGTGCAGCGATTAGGAAAGTTTCCTGAAATTCATGGAAAGTAGGATAACTTGAGAGAAACTCATCATGATATTTAAAGTGGATACTGCGACGGATCCAACTCTTCGACTGAAATTGGTAACGATTGTAAGTACAATATAAGATAATGGCATATTGTTAATTTTTAATTAACCAATTGAGAATTATTTGGCATACTACTTTGAATATTTCATAAATATTGACTTGCGTCATTTAGTTGGTTGGACTGGTCGATGTTATCATCGGGGCGGTTGGGTCCTGTGGAAGGACGAATGACGTGTATTTCTTGGTCACCGTTTTGGTCATCTTCAGCCTGTCACTTCTACATCTGCTATGCACAATTCTCGACATCTTCAAGACAAACTGCACGTCCAGAGGAATGGTGAGAGTCGCGATCATACTTGAAGTAACTAACAAACTTAACAGTTTTCTTTTTGTTTTTTTGGTTTATCATTGAAGAAAGCTTCAGTTATTTGAATAACTCATTATTAGCCCAAAATAACATTCCATTCCGCTAAGAAAGCGTCCCATGCGAGGGGAATTTTTATTACGTAATGCATGGAACGCGTAGTGCTAGTCGGTTCAATACTATTCTGTTTCCGTCTCCGGAGTTCATTAAGCGTGAGAATTTTTGCTTTGCATGATCGATTGGAAACCTTAATGAATGACAAGCCATAGGGAATTTTAAAAAACAGTATGGAAAATATCGTAAATAAAGCACGTATATCAAGCCACACTTATCTGGCTTTGGTTAGGGGACAAAGAAGGACGAAAATTTCATTACCCACGTGTTTATGATCTGAAAATACCTCTATATAATTTACAATGTTGGATGAGAAACATCGTATATCGCCAAGAATATAGCAAACCGTGGAAGAAGTGCGTTGGATATGGATTTATAGCATTTTGCATTTAGTTTCGTTTTCGTAAAGTTTCCAATAAGGAAGCTTGGGGGCAAAATGCTTCCACTTCCGGTTGCAATTAACAAGGATCCAGATGAGAGTCAGCAAGCATTTTTTTTTACGTTTTGCAAAGTATAAAATCACTTTCCAGAAACATTTTTCCATTAAATTTCAATGTTTGTTTTTGGTGGATTTTTGTGAGATCGTTTCCACAAAATATTGCCATACTCTGTATAAACAAGGAAAGCGATTAACTGTCAGTTTATATGCTTTCATGTCATTGCTATTGCTAGCCAGATGTGCCCAACGCTGCAAAAAATTCCAACTTAACAACAAAAATGGTATTTAACCGTATCTTATATTTTACAAAACTAACGCTTTCAAATTCCTCGTCTTGTCCAATATCTTAGTACACTTTTCGCATACAGGATGATCATTAAGGTATCGTATGGTCCACAGTTACAGAATTCCATTCCAGAATTTCATGATGGCTTAAAAATAAGAAGAGCAAAGAAAAAGACCAACTTTAGTGATCACCCTGTAATATGCATGGATTAGCTGTAGGCGCTTTTTTGGTTCATTGTTGTGTAATTTGGCTTTTGTCCTGTACCCATTGTTCGTCAAAACCAATTTCATGTACGTTTATGTTTTAAGGTAAAGGTTAGGGTAGTGAAGTCTAATTAGTCCCAAGGAAATTAATCAACTGCATTTTGAATGTCACATTGTTGGGGAATGTGATACGTTTTATTCTTTTAGGACTTCCTGTTCCACTTGATTGGAGGCGTGTTGATCCTCGTGACGTCAATCATATTAGTTTCGGGGACTTACCCAGGAAGCTGTGGAGTAATGGAGAAGACTAGCGCTGCTGTAAGTTAGTTTGAGCTTAAAATGACTTTAAAATTACCTATAATATATGCATTTCAATAATTAAGACAACACGCAACGAGTCGATTATTCTTTACCTATGTGCGTAATAAAAATATATGGCTTCATTATTATGATTATGACTCAAGAGCAAAAAGATATCAAGACATGACCTTGAATCATTTTATTTTCTGGAGAAATAATAAAATTCACGCTATTCTCATTTATTTCAGACAATTGGAATCTTCAACTCCCTCATATACATATACATTTGCTATTTAGTTTTACGACTCCTCCGACAAAAGGATGCTGCCGGTTCGTTACTCCCCATGTACTTGTTTTGTGCATGTAGTAGGAGCCCTATCGACTTCATGGAAGGGGATCGCGGAGATCATAAAAATTCACAAAAGAAGCACACCTCCGCAAATCCCGTCTCGGTTATCCCAACTTCCAGAGGACAAATCTTTTCCGCGCAGAAGGTCCATGGACCTGATAACATGACGATAACTCGAAATTCGGAGACAACGACGGTTGTACAAACGTAAAAACTGTTATGGAGAAATGAGATGAACTGATCGGAAATGAAGGTGGGATTGTGAAGCTATATGAACATGTGCAATGGGCTATATGTGCATTCAGAATTACAGTAACTTTAACTTATAATTTAAATTAAATAGAGATTACAGCCTTGGTAGAGGTTTTTAAACCAATGATATTGTTATGAATGGCTGTATTATGTCGGTGTCTTTGGAAGATGCATGATTCCTAAAAAACTATAATTTACTATAGGTCGAAGCTACAGATTCTTTTTTACATACAAGTTTCTTTATACATATAACTGTTGAATTCCTAAAGTGGGTAACTGAAACTTTATAATGTTGGTGCTATACATGTACTTTATCTATCATACAACGTTTGGCCAAATTATTGTATAAGTACGGATAAAGTTTGGAAGTCTGTCTGCAAGCAACTTTTGCTAATCAATAGATTACAATTGATAATGCCCATACTGTGGATAAAATTGAGAAAATTTAGGATTTGATTGTATTTATGCTTCGTTGTGAGTAGTAAATAGTTAAGCATTTAGAATATACTGCATAGTAATTAAAAACAATCTGCTTCGCAAGAAGAAGAGTAAATATAAGTACATTCACTTCCTGTACATACTATATTTGTTCTGATATGAATACTGATGAATAAATAAAGTCATCTTTCAAAGAAGGATCATTTGGTCCATGTGCTTTTTTTGCCATTTTAAACATGCAAGTAATTTAAAACAAAGTCATAACGTTATGTGTCAATATATTCTGAAAAGGAAACAGTTTAATAAACTTTATAGGGAGTACTAAAACATTTAGCAAATGCGTAGAACAGCGACATTAACCTAATCATCTACCGAATTTTAAGAAACCACTTAATAGTATATTTAACGTTTTCTGTTGGGAGCAGACCTCGCGCCTCCTCGCCCTCCTTTGTTGAAACTCCCTTTATTTGCCGAACCCTTGTTAAATCTGGAAGAATTCTTTCCTCCCATTTGCTTCCCGTTTCTTCCTCTGCGTGGTCTCGACTCTCCTTCATCTCCATCTCCGGTATCGTGTGTTTGCTTACGGGATCCAATGATGTTGGTCAATACCTTTTCTGCATTGACCTTTGGCTTCTTGTTCATAATCTTTTCTAAAACATTCAAGTTTCTGGATTTCTCTTCACTGTTAATTAACGGCTGGAATTGTCGTTTTTTGCCAGTCCCTTTGGGAGGCTTCATTTTTCCAACTTTAGGCTGGAATTTCCCTAATGAAGCTGTCGCCTTGTTTGCTACATGTACTGCTGTTTGGAGCTACAGATATTTTAAACGAAAATAATATGCTGTAAGTATTTTTAAACGATCGACTCTGTCAAAATAAACTAATGCACGAATAACGTGAAACCCCAAACCTCTTCTTTCGATTGTCTATCCTTTGAAGCCAGTCCTTTGGCTGCCGGCACTTCAACCTTCTTAGCCCTGGCGAGATTTCTCAGCCGTTGCAGCTCATTCTTCGCAACTCTTTCGGACTTTGCCTCTGATTTTTTCTCAAACTGGTCTTCATAAGGGTCTGCATTTTTGGGGACTTCCAATAACCAGTCCTTTGCGTGCTCTGCTTCAGCCTTACGATAACCAAATCGTGGCACCCATTTCTATAAAAGTAAAAATGTTATTCAGTATTAAGTTTTGATCAAATCATTGTCACTCTAAATAAATGTTGAATATATTTGGTTTGTAAAATATTTATACTAAACTAGAATTAAAATTAGCATACCTTAACAATCTCGTCCCAGACAAGTCTACTCTTCTTCCTCTTGACAATTCCCTTTTCCTTCGCGTACGACTGCCATTTCGTCAATGACCTAGCCTTTGGCGCAGGTTTACTTCTGGGGACCACATAAGTGGGTTTGGGGAGTTCCGCTACAACGACGTCATCAACGCGATGGAAAGGTAACGTGAATACGCGATTAATCAACAGCTGAGTGTTGGAACGGGTCAAATTCTTCAAATACTCTGCTGGGTTTGCACTGAAATAAACAAAAGTACAAAGTTGAGTTACGAGCTAAATGGTTGCAAAACAAAGTAGCATACAAAACTACTCATTAAACTTACTTTAACTGCAATCTGGAGATTTCATTGGGGTCTGAAACTAAAAGCGTTCCGGGATCGATATCCACCTCAATAGCTTTCTCTACTGCGATGGATCTGGGCTCGTTTGTTGTCTCCGTGTCCATATCCATTATGATATTTTAAAAATAAAATATCGGCTCTAATTAAAGTTATAAAAATCAAAACGATGAGTTGAAAAACAGTTAACTTGTCTCAACAGCCCTCCTCCATTTGGATCTCACTACATATGACTAGGTTTCTTTTAATTTAGCGAAAATAACGATCCAAGAAACTTTATATGAGTGAACGGTTAATCACAATTAATTTTTAATCCACCAAACGTGCATCCTTTTAATTTTTATTAACCTTATGTAAACTACAAATTTCTATACGAATGTACACATTCAATTCAACAGCATTGCAGATGAATCTAACGTGCTTCTACATCCAAGCAAATGCACATGGCTTGTGAAATTGGCTATATTCATTCCTGGCGCGCCTTCTTCCCTCACCCCAACTTAAATAGTTTCTATATAGCTTAAGCTTTGCTGCATTTACTTATGGAGAAAAATGGAACAAAGACGGAAAGGCATTTTTCCATGCATGAATTTATCCAGTCTATTTTCATGATGAGTGGATGAGTCCAGGATGTACAGATATGACGGATGTTTAAAGTTAAGAAGCAAAAGCTGAAAATTAATTAACTTTCCAAAAAACTAATGGATTAAATTGAATGGGTGAAATCTACTCAATTATTTCTCTCTCTTGTAAATACGTTGTACCACATTTTACTCTTTTTTACATTTTTTTGTTAACTTACAGTACCTATTTACTAAGTGGGGTTTATTGTTTAGGCACCTACAGATTATTGGTAAGCCATTTCATTCGCTCTCTTCTCGAGACCGTATCAGTCCTGAACAGGAAGTGGCTGCTGGCGCTTGGCATCAAATATATAATTATGTACCGTACTACTTTGTGCTGTTTCTTGATTGCATCAGGATTAAATGGAAACTGTCTATAGGGCCGACACATATATAACAAAAAGGCATTTCATAATTATTATAGTTTTTAAACCTTTCCATCCTTGCTAACAATGCAATTTAGTATGGGGAACATACATTAGTTGCAAATTGATAGTCATATAGCAAATAATAATGAAAAACAGCACAATGGACTATGGAATGGAATAATCAGTTCGGAGCATTTACTGCTACAAATTAGCATAAAGTATTTACCCGACCTTCGATCTTCCTGCATAAATAAACCAAAACATAATGTGCATCTAGTCCATCTGGAAAGCCAATTTTTCATTTATGTTATTTTAAAAGTTTCTCCTCATCTAAATATATCGATCATATATCAATTACGTATTGATCGATATTTTTCCATTATTTATTACTATGTAAGGCTAAATGCTATAAGTTATTACAATAACTAACACTATTATTGTTGAGCTTTCTGCTTTATTTAAAAAAAAGTGATATAAAATGCAATTCTGTTGAACTGTCTGTACTTGCATCAATGCTGCATTTATTTCGTTAAATTCTGTCTTTTTGTCTTTACGCTTCACTCGCCACTTACTTTTACAAACACCTTTACCTTGGCCATCATACATCCCATTAGTCCAATTTACCATTCTGCACATTCCACTTTCCTACCTCTCCAAAGGAGCTTTGTATATACAGCTATTACAACTGCATGAAATGGCATTGTTTTTGTATTGCAGAAAACAGAAAAACGGCATTCATCATCTCTACAAACGACCAGAAATATCGATATCGATATTACATGGTAAAAGTCAATAAACATTTGACGACTAGCATGATTAAATAAATACTTCATAGACGAATGACGGCTACTTATCAAGACTCTGCAGCTAGTGCGTCTGGTCTATGCAATACGTATAAATTACTTTAGTCGTAGCCATAGTCTTTACAAAGCGGCAATTAGAATCAGGTTTTGTATCTCATTCAATCAAAGACGTTTAAATAATAAATCGCTGTTAGCAAACATGCTGCATGCACGTAGCCGAAGCTGAAGGACGAGTACACTGAACATTGACTATGAAATGATAAAGCTGATCGATACTAATACTAAAGATGGTGATGCGTAAGCGTAATGTGAAGATAGATACTTGCTAAAACATGAATTTAATCGAGCTTGGAGCGCCAGCATACAGTCAACTAACAAATTGTAAATAGACGGACAGACAAACTATTTTTTGTTTGAGGTGAATTGCTTCAGTCAAGTGATTACAAGTATATAGTACTGAATTGTCAAGAAATAAGGTGCCATTTTATTGTTGTGTAATAGCACTAACTTTACGCGAATAACGCAAGCTCAAAGAAAACTTAACGGCTGTATTCATAGAAAGTGGTTTATAAGATGCGTACATAGTCTACATACCTATTACGTAAATACAAAACATTATATAAACCTGTTAATCCTCTTATAATTTCTTTGCATTTTCTTTCTGTAAGAGCGCCACCATAACTGCCAAACTGCTTGGCATTATCGAACAATGAACAACTACAATTATCGCATCGCGACATCCTGTATCCTTCTTACATATTTCTTACTCGGATAATTCATAATTGCAAGCTCATTTATACAATGCAAAGACATTTATTTACAGAGCTTGTCATAAAGCACAGCCCGATAAACTAAACCTGAATGTTGGACATAAATGGACAAAAATGAACATACTAGACGTATGAAAAACATCATACAGATACAGTAGAAGAATGTACATGTGCACTGAAACTTCAAATTTTACATTCGACGAATGAACAAAAAACACAAAAAATGTAAACAAGCTACATTTGATAAAATAAGTTGTTTATTATGGAAAAAACCTAATAAAAAACATTAAAAAAAGCATTCAATATCAACATTCAACAGAGCTCATGAACAAAGCTATATATGGACTGCGCTGGAGCATACGAGCACATACTCATTCGTATACAATCTGACGTACGAGGTATTTACATAGTCGAGTCGGATGGATGACTATATCATAGGCATAGGTGTACAAAAAAGAGGCATTTATCCTGATCCTATGTCACTCAACTCAACTCTTTGTCCCTATTCCATGTAGGCCACCTGGTCACTCACCCAAACTGGTTGCCGTTGTTCCTTACATATCGCAACTTCTCGCTTTCCTAATAATAAACCCTATTTCCCCATCGTAATTATAACTTTTCCCACCCTTTCCCTCCAAATTTCCCTTCGGTGGAAGTAGAATACATACATGCGAAAGTTTAGTCGGAAATAGAAACGCACAGGGAATGAGTACTAGAAAGGGTGGTATGGATTTACGCATTTTAATATTTCTTCATCCCCCACCCATCTTTCCTCGCGTTAGGATTTCCTATCTACTGTTGATGCCATATGCCAGATAGGATCCTAGGTAGGTATTTACGATAATAAAGTTAAAAAATGGGTACTTGAGCCCGTTTGCTTATAAGTTCAGTCCCAGTCCAGCATCAAGTAGGTATCTATGTAGTTCTGTTATAGGTACTGTGGATCACAATTTATCTACGGGCCACGAAGACTGCTAAGGTTACACGCACACTAAGGCTTTTTTGCAGCGC
>JAQGAH010000627.1:0-29961 GCA_034696885.1 Lepidocyrtus paradoxus | reverse complement strand
GAGGTGAAAGTGGTTAGAGAAGACAGGTGAGGAGAAAAGAAAGTTATAATTTTTGTTACGGGAAATGAACTATTGTACATGACATACTATGGGTTCTATGCGTATAACTAATGAATGATTATACGCATATTTAGTTTAATTATAACTAATCATCGGGAAAAGGCAAAACAGAATCTCTTTTTATCTCCTGTCAGAGTTGTCAACTGTTGACGGCGCTCTCTATACGTATGACATTTTTCATATTAACTCCTTTCTCTCATCGCGCTCCGATCACAGAAGGACAGTTAATTTTTACAAGGTGTTTGTAACATTTAAGAAATAACCAGGCTCTACAATCGCTAACAATTTTCATGATGCTCCATAACAGATAATTTTTGTTATATTCAAAAGGAACTATATCTATATTTACAATGATCCGCTCTGAAACTGAAAAAAAATCCAAACATATCAGGTAAATGGTGAAATCTATTAAGTTTACAATATAATATAACTACTGATTATCAAAAAAAAACTACTACTAACAAACTTACTTGAAAGAAAAAAACATTACTTTATCTAAAAAACAACAAACTATTCTACTTAACTAACTAAATATTTCATAATCTGTAGATGTCTAGCTAGGAACTATAATTATAGCCAAAACCATAGAGGAGAAAGCAACAGAAGAGCCGAGAAGAGGGGAGGAGAAGGTGTTAACTCACAGTTACTATATTTCAAACGAAAATGCCATAATATGCAACTAAACATATCAGTTTTGAAAAAAACAGCAACAGAAACCATCGACAAAAGGTTAAAAAAATACTAA
This sequence comes from Lepidocyrtus paradoxus, assembly GCA_034696885.1. Classification (NCBI taxonomy): domain Eukaryota; kingdom Metazoa; phylum Arthropoda; class Collembola; order Entomobryomorpha; family Entomobryidae; genus Lepidocyrtus; species Lepidocyrtus paradoxus. The sequence goes on along the minus strand of JAQGAH010000627.1, from coordinate 29,156 downwards.
AAAAACAAATTAAGTTCCACGTATAGCTATACTGAGCACTGTAAAGGGAACCCAATTAACTTTAAAATTAGGATACAAATTGAATTACGAGTTGATACTGTTACTAACAAATGGATGATAATTTTTATTATTGGAAAGTGAACTGTTAGCTTAGCTGAGAAAAATGTTCCAAATGATTCAAGACTTTTACAAAACCTCAAAGTCTCGAACTAACTGATTGTCTCTTCAGTTCAGGATAATTTAAGAAAAAACGCTGATTAAGTTTTGTAAACTAACAATTTAGTCTAGGCTAAAGATTAGCTTTAACTAACAAAGAGAAGATCACAGATTGGGAGGAAGTTTCCTGATTTTTTTTTACAAAAAATGGAAATGGCTAGGTTTTCATTATGCAAGCAACAATACACATATCAATTTAATGGCTTCAAAAAAAACTATTTATAAATATAAACTATAACCAGTTTTAGGGAAATTATCTATACAACACAACAATAATAACAATAACAAAAAAAAATTGCTAATTAAAAATATTAACTAATTAAACGAAAAATCTTTTCGTGTATGAGGAACTACGGATTATATGAAAAAAAAATATCCAAAAGTATGACAAATTTTTTTCGCAGCTAACTAGAACTACCTTAAAATATTAGTATAATAGTTCGAGTCGCAGGGAAGATTTTGTTTTTGGGAATCGAGCGCAATTAACAAACTACAATAGTTAAAATATGAGAGCGGATGATAAGAAGAAATTTTTTAAAATCAGATTTCACTCATGTCATCAGTCATCATCCTCTGAAATACAATAAAAAAAATTATACTTATATATATTTTAAAGATAATGTTAACTTCGCAGTTAAAAAGGTATTACAATAATTATCCTTATGCAACTAAGCTGTAAGAGGTGACTCCACTGTTTTTTGTATATTTAAACAATAGTCAAGGGTGAGAGGTGAAGATTATTAGCAAAAACAATCTTCTCATCATCATCATCGGTTATCTTGGTCGGACTATCAATTATCAACCACTGATAAGATGATCATGATCAAAATGAAAAAAAACTGCTAGAGATACAATACAACTTTTCTAGGGAAGGGTGACATGATAAGGAATACAATTTCTTTTTGAGAGAATTGAGTTTTCCCACACAAAAAAAAACTTAATCATTTTACCAGTGTAACTGAAAACAATAAACAGTTTTCTCATTCTTATATAACTAGACATTAAGCTAACTATATAGGTTTAAGGAGGGTGAAGCTAAATACTATAGATCATAATTAGAGTAGATTGGATAGCATTTTACAAGCTAAGGGAAACCGTAATTATCCTGGTTTAATGATGATGGTTCGGAAAATGCGCTTTGAAATATTATTCTTAAATGGATTGGGTGGATTTTGTTTCTGAGAAAATTTTCAGTTGTTGTTTAATTATATAAAGATAATTGATGCTGATGGCTGATCGGGAGCATCAAAGATGTTCCCTGAATATATCGAGATTAACAAAAACTTTTTAACTGAAACTCATTTTTTTTCTTTTCATTGGCAATTATCAAGTAAGTTTTTGAATTGATTTTTTCAGAGTTTGCGAAAAAAAAGATAATTATTGTGAAATGGAAATGCTCACAGGATTTAAATGTGGTTATTGTTTGATAAAAATTTGATATTTTACGAAACAACTTTCTTTCCTCAAGGACAACTGTCATTTACAATCGTTGTTTATCTTTGGTGCTGAGTTTTATTGATGAATGTTGACAAAAACTTGAGTTTTTCGAAATGTTCATGCAATTCATGACTGTTAAGTATAGTTGATAAATAGGGAGTAATATATAGCATAATTAAACTAATATTTTTAATTGGGATAACAGATTTTTGTATAAAAAGCTAATTTATAATTTCATGTACCTCTTCCATACGTTATGTGTCATGTCGTTAATTTTATGATCTTATCTATTCCAAACATATACATTTATGTTAATTACTTGTTTAAAAAATCTTTGAGTTCAACATTTTCTACAAGTTAATTACTGCAATTAACAATTTTTACTGATATTTTTAAGGGAACAAGAATATTTGAGTTCTCTTTCCACCCCGTCGACTATATATCCGTTAGACATCCTGAGTTAACTATATTTTGTATTATTGAGGACAGCCTACAATTTAATTGTACCATTTACAAAACCATGTCATAGTTCATCTAGGCAGTTAGGACATTTTAGACAAGGCGCATAAACTATAATTAACTTTTAGGTAAGTAAAACTATCAGCAAAATAAATAAAACTTGACATATGCAAAACATTTATATACTTGATATATAAAAAAAACAATCTTTTTTAGGGAAAAAAGTGATCACTAAAAAAACTAGTTCATTAGACGAGCGCGACGCAAAGTTAAGGATTTTCTTCCTTGTGGTCAATCGTCAATCTTTTGCTAAAGCAAACTAGCGTAACAACTGTGTCTAATAATTAAACATAACTGTAAACTCTGATGAGAGATTTAACTTTAACTTAAATCCTTTAAGTTCCCCTTTAATTTTCATATGGAATGTGAAGTAATCTGTAATCCACTTAAGATAATTGACTTTGATGAAGAAAATCCTGAAAAAAAATGTCTTTGGGGCATTATGAGAACTCCGAGCAAGGAACGTAACAGAGAGGAGAAAAAAAAAGTGTTCGCATATTTTTCTTTAATTAAATGACTACTGTTTAATTAACCTTAGCCTAAGAACATTGTCAGTGTTAGCCTACTAGTTAAAACTATAATCAACTAGGATTATGGAAAGTGTAAAACTACTTAATGGGAAATATAATATGGGAAGATCATCTTCATCAAAACTAAACCACACACTACGCTACAGAGAGAATAGCAAAGAAAAAAACAAGAGATTTTTATCATATCTGCGTAAGACAGCCAAGGAAGGGAAGGTTAATTGAAAAGATTTTCGGAAAATTACTGACTATAAATCATACCTAAACACGAGCATATGATTGATAACGCAACTCTAAAAAAGAGGTTTGAGGTCAGACACCCAGTTTGGCCGACGAGACGATGGTGACTGTTCGCTACATTTAAAAAAAAAATCATAAAAACATGATGATACATATTTGTTCAAGACATTGTTAAGAAAGGCTTGAAAAATACAATAAACTTCTTGTAAAACTATAATTATTATTCTAAAAACAATAGATTATACTATATATCTTCAGCCGAGCACTACCACCAAAAAAATTATTACTACTAAACATAAAATAACTATGTATAATTGATAAGGTATACTTAAATATTATCTACTATGACGTAATCTATACATCTACCATAACGTATAACCTTTAGCCATACAGCGATATTATAAATTGGAATTAAATATTACGCTATAATAATAATAAAAAATACAACAACAACAACATTACAACAAAAAAAATAAATAAAAATTAAATATATTATATATATTATAATACAACAATATCAAACATGTCATTATTATTGCTGATGATGTTCAATAAAGTTTAAAAAAATATTATACAATATTAAACAGGTTGGATGGGTTGGGAGAAGGTTTATTTTTCATTGTGATTGATTATGTCATTTTGCATACGATTTCGATCTGTGATTATGTTCATGATGATAATAATGATTGACGAATGAAAGTTAAATCAAATATGCTTGAAAATAACGAGAGCTAAATTGATGACGATAGCCTTTATTAAGTATTTAAAGGATGAAGAGTTAAGTATAAAATTTGCGTAATCAATCAAAAAGAATGCGAAGTCAGCTAATCGTTGTCAGGAATCATGGATTTATGTATTTGACCCTTCTTCCAAGCTCAGTTAGGATGAGAACTTCGTACCTAGAATACTCATGCTCTTTTCCACCTGAAAGATGAATTCAAATTTAATACATATTAGATAATGGATCGTTTAAGGTTAATCAAAGTTTCCATTGTCTTGAGTTCCTAATACCATAGGCAATGTAGGCCAAGCTATATCTTTGATGAACTTTCCCCACAGTGACAGTACTTTCATGGGTTGCTCTACAGACATAATAAGGGTCGCCGTTTGGATCGTTCCCTGAAAAAAATATCATAAAAACTCCTCAACTAAATGATTAGGGGTGACCATTAAAGCGGGTAATCACTTACCTGCAACGACAGCGTGATCTGGGATGTTGCGACCTTCGGTTTCCACCCAAGTTAATGTGTCAGGTGGAGCTACCAGTACCTGAAAGTGGAAAATGGCCATTTAATTAAAGTTGCACAAACATATATGTTTTGAATCAACCACCCGAAAGCCTACATACCTCATACTCCGACTTTGCGAATTCTCTCCCATTGTATGGCACGTAAGCAAACTTTTGCCCACTATGTAACCTCCCTGGGATAGTTCCCCATAGCAAGCTTGGAAGGTCACAATCGTGTGAGGCTCTAGCGATATACACGTTCTTGGACGAGCTACCTCTGAATAGTTTAGTCTTTGAATTGGTGGCACCAACAACTGCAAACTTGGGGATAATCCCGTTAGCCTTCGGTAGCCAGAAAATTGGGAGGAGGTTTCGCTGGGTGAATAGCTCCAGCCAAAATGGACATGCTTCAGACAAATTGTAAAGATCTTCAGGCTTCAAATATCCAGCAACTACCTCCCACAGCTAATTAATTACAATTAAAATGAATTATTAAAAATATTATTATTTTTTTTTGTACACGTATATTCCAGTCTATTTTATGGATAAATATTATTGTATTCTTTAAATGTACTAGCCTCCGGGGGTAAGTAGTCCAGCGGATGAGACATGATATCAAGGTCAAGATGCTGCAGCAAACAGTAATATGAGAATGCAATCAGAACATTTTATCTCACTCATCCTCAGTTCAATTCTTCGTAGAGCAAAAGTTGACTCCAACTCTTATGACATGACTCATTTATGGAAAGAAAGCATATCCTCTATTCTCAGCATCATGATGACTATAAAACTATCCATACTACAGTAAATACAGCTCCACTGTACCAGCACAAGCCGATTCACGACGGGGATAGATGCAAATACGATGTTTTTCTTGCAAATATGAAGCGCAGCAGAGAACGTAGAGAACGAGAACGTTGTTTGAACGTAGAGAACTGATAAAGCATCTTTTGCTGTTTTGGCCATAGGCAGTGGTCATAACTTCCCCTTCATTTCTATTTATGACAATTAGGTGTTGGTAATGCGTCAAATGTGGATCGGTCTACTGGAAAGTGCATAAGACAACGACAACGTTTGCTTTACGACATAGGAAAAGCGTAATGATTGAATTATCACCTACAAGCGACGAATAATTTGACTTGATTCAACTTGGCTGAGATTTTTTTTTTCAGTTTTTATTTCGTAAATAAGCACTATTTATTCACATTTGTTACAAACATAAAACAAGGTGGGTGTGGACCAAATATACATCAATTACAATTACAACCAACTCAAAAAACGTTAAATAAATTGGATAGGTTTTTTTTCTTTAAACAAGGAATATCGATTTTGTATTCTGATCCTCCTCACATATTAATTTGAAGACGATGTTGACGACTGTCTTAAATAAGAAAATATAAATATATTATGTTGAATATTGATCTAAAGCGGAATATACATACGTATGTACGGGTATATGAGAGTTTAATTAGCTTAAATGAGGAAAGTCCTAATCATTTTTTCTTTGTGAAATGGAAAGGATGTTTTAAGGAACTTAACAGTTTTCATTTTCACCTATAAAGTACCTAATGAATTTGATTACATTATAGAGTTAATGATAATGTGCTTATAAAGATTGTCTCCTACCTGTCTACACATAAAGTACTTAATTACAAATTATTCATAGATGATTTAGGTAAATATGTTGAATGTAGCAGTTTATTAGATATCAATTATCTCTTCAGTATTTAATGTAGCATTGTTCATGTGCTTTGTTCGATTTTTCTTTCGAGCTAAGTTTTAAATACTTTAGATTTAATTACGTTCGTTCGATCCTCCACTCTTATTCTTAATCCGACAACCGATCAACCGCCGACCGCTCCTGACACTTTATTTACATGTAATCAAGTTTTTAGTTCCTAACTAAATTAAACGTTATTCTAGATGCAGACTTAAATTTGAATCTTGTACAGAATAGCTAAGGACTAACAGAAATAAATATAATTTTAACAATTGATTGTAAATAATAAAAACAGGAACGTATTTCATGTGTAATTATTAAATTCTAGCAATCTTTAAAGGAACAAAAAACGGAAACGCTTCCAAAAAAAACTATCGTGACGTTGAAAAGATAACTTGTGATGATGGTGAGCTCCATAATTATTTTACTTTTTATTGTTATGTTTCGCCTCATACTTCTGAACCTGACTCAGGTTGACAATGTCATACTCCATCGTGGCCACCCCAGTGAATTCAGTGAAAGGGAGAGGGGCTTTCGAGGAGATTGATCGCTTCACAACTGTCAATCACAAAGAGTTAAGTTTGAAAATGATGAATGATTGATTTTGGAATAGCGTTATACATAATATTACATGATTGACTTACTCCTATCTGTGGACTTTTCAAGGCGATAGGTCGTCTTATTTTCACATTCCTGTCGGATGTACTCGCCCACATCAGAGAGATCTTCCACCGGTGGGAGAACCACTCTCATGGTTTCACGAACACGGTGGGTGTTCACAGAATAGTAACCTTTTGAAGTTGGAAACAGTTCTTGTTTTTAAATATTCCTATAACTTAATAATGAATAATATTCCTATTCCTTAGGTGGAGTATAGCTGTCATTTGTAAACTTTTTACCTTTCCACATCTTTTCAATCATGTCATACATTGACTTTGGTGGTAAAACTCTTTCCCGGTCCAATGGCATAATGAAACAACGTTTAGCTGTCTGATCCACAATCGCTGTTTTGTTCTGCAAAAAAAAACATCCATAATGAAACTTTAATACAGAAACTGTATGCAATTCTAGCTAAAGTTCCAATTATTTCAAAATTAAAGAAAAACTTGTTGAAACTTTTGTCTTACCGATTCAAATTCATGAATAAATCGACCCATTCGACCATACTTGAAGTCAGGGACTTGAACTTTTGAATACTTTTCATTCCCCAAGTCAATCTCAAACTCCTCCCGGAAAAAGCTGGCTGCCCCCTGTGAATCATCGGAAGCAGAATCCGATGATGACGAGGAATCGAGATCATTGAACCGAAGCCAATTGGTTAAACCATCATCATCAATCTAATTTTAACAGATAAGGGGTAGGTGAGTAAACGCATGCAAAATAATAAAACGATAAAACTAAAAACCACTAAAATAAAACGACTAGACTAATGTTACTTGATACGTCTATATAATATAGATCGAAGGTCATAATAACTTACATTCATGCATATAAATCAAAATATAGCACAATAACTGCTTTTACTTCTTATGAACCACATTTAATCTCATTACCAATTATTTGTAGTCTCTCTTCTCACTCACCTTCATTAATCCATTCGAGTTGTCAATCGAGTCCGTGTCCAGCATGTCAGTCAGCTCATCATTTCTGTTCATTCCAAGTCGGCTGTGATAGGCAGAGGTTCCGGCATAAGGGACGTTGCACCATCCTCGGAACCTTTGCAACTATAATTAATTAAATTTTAATCACAAAAATTCAAAATTAGCATTCCCAATCAATGTGTGGGGAAAAATAAGATCCTTCTTTCTTCCATTCCTTCATCGTCCTTACCCTGGTCATTTGCTTGTAAACATAGAGCCCCCCAAACAATCCAACAGTCATTACCAAAAGGGCTAAAATAAGAAATACAAAAATTAATTAACCTTTCCAAACAAAACTGTCCCTACGTTAAAAATAATCATCCTCATATCTCTCTTTTTGCCTTCACCTGTAATAAGTAAGCAGAGCGTGGTCGCGTTTGACACGCGAGCATTACTGCTCCTCTTGAGAATGTAGTGATATCGCTCATTAAAGCCAGGCTCCATCCCTCCAGCTTTCACTGCTGCCGCTACTCCTTTCTCTGGATCGGCATTATTACCCTTTCAAAAAAAATCATAATCAATAAAAAATCAATAATCTTGTTAAACCAGAAATCAATAAAAAGTTACACCGGAACACTATAAACCTAACACTAAACACATGTCACTTTCATATCAAAACAACCTTGAACTTATCTTTAGATCATCATTAGTCTTAGTCATGATTTTGTCATTTAAACTAATATAATTACCTCAGCATTGACAGGCAACACCAATGGTATCTTATCCGCAGGCTTCTTCTCGCTCGACAGCGGTTTCGTGATAACCGTCATGATTACTGGAGTCTTCTAGACTGTCGCGAATTCTGTAAGAAAAAAGCAAAGTTAATTATGTCTGCAGCCATACTTCACCTTTAACCAAATCAAACCAAATTATGCACATATTGACGAAGAATACCAAAAAAGGTTAGCTTAGCAAAAAAGGTCTGAATGCTCAATTTAATCTGCCAAAACGCAAATCAGTTCCAAATCAATCACTTTTTTAACTAACTCTCTTGACTCTGATATGTTAACAATAGGAAAAATCCTGCTTCATTCTGGGAAGAGGCGTTTTTATCATAAATTTCAAGTCAAGAAGTCAGATGTGATGAATCATCTGTAAATACTACTGCGCATTAAACACCGTCCCGTGTGAAACTTGAGATGTGAGAATTTGATCATATGATTCATGTTATGATCCACCCTATTTAAACATGTGCTGAATTTGCGGTGGAGCTCATTTTTATTCATTAGACCGCACAGGACGGAAATGCAAATAAGCGTGTAATAAACCAGTTATCAACATTTACAAAACTTTAAAAACAAATCATTCTCAATAAAAGAAAATTACTTTATATCTTTTAAAAATAACCTTTCCCAACTTACCCAACAAAGACAATTAATTTTCCCTTTATCAATTTTGCTCGTACCACAATTCGAACCGCAATGAAAAAAAACTATAATAACCACAGTTCTTCCTTCCTCTTCCTAATTTTTTTTATATTTCTTCTCCCAAATTGAAATGGCTCTCTGGACTAAACTCACTTCCCTTCTTACATTAATATAGACTGGAGTGAAATCCCAAAATCCAAATAGGAAAAGTATTCACAAAAACATTTCAACTTGAAAAGAGCATATCATCTCATCAGCATACTAAAAGAAGCTAGCACAAAACAGAGCCATATATATCCTCCTGTTCCATGTTAAAAAACACACTTGCGCATAAAAAGTGCATATAAAGCTGGGTTTTTTTATATTGTCCATTATATAACCAAGTCTGATATATGCCCTTACCATTATTACAAAACTCAAATATCCACATATTTCTTGTCATGTTTCATGTATGTCCGTAAGATATATCATGACAATGGCTACGGAAAAAGGATATAGCTTTCGAGTTTGCGTATTTACTATACACACATCTTACTGCTACTGCTATATGCTGTAGTTGGAATTGGGACATGGGAAGGGATCCAGATCCAGAGACTGCCTGCACCATCATCATATCATCATTTCGCCCTTATCCAAATTCCAAAGTATAAGCGTTCTTCAAAACAAGTGAACTGAATATGCTGAAAATATATCTGTACCATTCGGACCTTTTACAGTGATATATGAGGTGTAGGATTAGTAGGAACGCATATAACGAATCACTATCATCCTTGTCATGAAATAAAACTGTAGTGTTGAATGAATGATGATGTTGAGAAATGGGTCTGGGAAAAGTTGTAAGGATTCGTTAAAACATGTAGTTTTTCATAATCATATTTTCCCCCTTGTGCACTTTTTGGTTGGAATTATAGATATGATGATGAAAAGTATAATAAACAATATGCAGGCAGGGCAGAATTTATGATTGCATTTCATTTCATTCACACTAATTCACAGTAATTTGATCTTGACAGGATTAAAAAATGACTGGATGATATGAGGATATGTATCGTATTGATCTTCTTTTTGGGTTTCATTGAGGTTTTGAGCATTTATCTGCCGCTGCTGCTGCGTCATGTCATTTGAAATTATGACTGTGATTTTGTTAACGTTTTCATTTCATCGGGATGGATGGGAGGTGGGATGACGATTGATATGGGTTTGACGATGAGAGGAATTTAATGACTTTGTTCTGCAGGAGATAAGGTGAGAAATGAAATGAACAAGTAACAAGTTTGAATTTTTCAACCAGCTTTTTTTGAAGGAAGTTTGGAATGTTCAAATGGTCATTTGTCGTAGTCTCCTTGGAAAAAGCAACAAAGAGTAAAGTGTAATGTCAGTGCACCCCGTATGAAGCTCACAATTTGAATTATTTCAGCGGGAAACATTGTTGACGAATAAACTTGGTTTGGATGTTCGGAAGATAAAACATGAGTGAAAGCATCCGGACTTTGAAGTAAAAGAAAATTAGTACTTTTTTAAGCAAGAGAGCTGATCATTATTGGCAAGTGAGAGTGATCCAAAAAAAATCTAAATCAATCAATCAATCATAATCAATTTTCTGGAACATGGGAAGGCGGTCAGACTCCTCCGATTCGGAGTATTCCAAGCGGGGTAGCAGTGGGAGGAGGCGGAGCAACTCCAGACACAAGGACAGACATGACCGACCCTCTGGGAAGAGTAGGAAGAAGCACAGAAGGTCACCTTCCTCTGGTGTGAGGAAACGCTCGTCCAGCTCAGTGGATTCAGATGTCCCGCGTTCGTACAGTTCAAAATCAAAGGCTGGGAGATCTAGGTAAACTGAATATGGGAAGTTAAAATTATTTGATAATTTATCGAAAATAGATCCTTATTTCATTCATGGCCAACTTTTGTTTTAATGCTCAATAGGGATGAAAGTGGAAAGTATCCTTCAAGCAGCAGCAGGAGCTCCAAACACTATACTAGCTCCAGCTCGAGAAGAAGAAGTCGTAGTAGGGATCGCGACAGGCGAAGAGGTGGTGATCGGGATGAGGGCCGTTCCAAAAAGGACAGAAAGCGGCGGTACAGCCGTTCATCTTCCTCGTCCTCGAGCAGTTCTTCTTCCTCCTCCTCATCATCCTCCTTATCTGAAAAATCGAAGAAGTCGCATTCGAAAACTGCCAGAGTGGAACCATCAAAGCCTTCGACTAGTTCATCTGCTGCCTCTTTATTAGCTCGTATCGAAGGTATTTATATTTTGAAAAAGTGTTATCCGTCAATCGATTATCAAGCATGTGTGTCTAGGTAAAGTACCAATATAATGGATTGTTAAATCTTATGATTTCATGAAGTTCGCAATTGAATGCATATATGACCGATATGAATAAGCACGTCTTAGCTGGGTTGTTTGCCTTATAAAGTCTGTAGAGATTTATTTAATGAAACGTATAGATCAAGAGACAGATTCAGAATGACAGATAATTTCAAGAGTACACCAGTATAGCTTGACATGGTTCAAGGCTATTTCAATCATAGTTCATTTCTACAAATAGGGAAAAGAACAGACATCAGCATCGCATGCTACTACAAGGAATCAATTAATACAATTAACCAAATAAGTTGGTTTTACTAAAACCTAACATTTTATTTTATGTGTATATTCTAATATACTACATGGATATTTTAATGTTTTGTAGAAAAACTGGATGTTGCCGGTCAGATAAATCGTCAACAAGCTATAGATGATATTGAGTGTGAAGGCTTTGCACCTAAATCATTTAAGACAACGAGAGCAACAAAATTGGAAGATATCCCGATGCCGTCTTTAGAACTGAAACCCATAAACCTAGCAAGTCTTAAGAATGAAGTCTTGTGTCACCCAAATGTAAGTGACTGTGACAGTGGTGATAATGATATGATTATTTTCACTCATTGGTAGTAATTATCACCAAACATCTTTTATTTGTTACCACAGCTTATCATAAATCAGAGAGAACGAGACGAGCAATGGATAAAACGACTGTTTAGTCTTCGACAAAAAATGTTTGGGGCAGAGGGGGAGCGGATCCATAACTATTAAAACTAAAACTACACTTGGCTAGTAAGTATACTTATCAATTACCATCTAGATTAGAGATTACTATATTTTTTTGTTGGATTGAATGCGTTGGATGCTATTTTTAGAAGTATTTACAATAAATAAATGTCACGAACTAAAAGAAATGTAAATGGATACATAGCATATTTTTCTTTATTTAAGGAACTTTCACATTTTTGTCAATTTGGAATAACCATTGAAATATACACAAGAAATATTAACTCTCTGTTTATAAATACGAATGTAGGAAATATTAACAATTTTGGTGATTATCCTAGTTGAGGAAAAGTGTAGAATCTATACCGCTTATTCTTACTCTTACGTACAACAAATAGATAAATCCTCGGTTTATCTAGTGATTCATACTTTCATCAACTTAAAAATGACTTTGTACTTAACATTTAGCGAAAATAGCAAAATAAATACTAATAGAACATCAAACTTAAAAATCCGCAAACTTTAACCAACCAACCAAGTAACTAAACTTTAAAAAACTATTGCACAAATAGCTTAACAGTATCAACGAAAGATATCACTTAAACTAATGCGCTGCGTAGCACCTTCCGGGTAACTAAAAAGTATTAATGACTCATTTAAACTTTTATGAATTCGGAACTGATACCGGCTAACTTATACTTTACACGTTTACTTTACTTTTACAGATCTATTTTAAGTAGGAAATAAAGATATACCTTAGGAAATAGGTAAAATGGAATGTACTGTTAACGCTCAAACATCCACTATGTATTTCGTTTCAGTATCTTTGGAACGAATGACGTGCCCATTTTATCGGCCTCTTATAACAGGAATCACTTAAAAATGGAATATATAGACTATGTAGGAATGTGTGTTAATGCGTAGTATAATAACTTTCGTAAAGAAATTATAAATCGGCTCAGTACTTGAAGGCACCATGTTTCGCCAGTTGCATCATCAAATTTCGGATAGCGTCCCCTTCCAAATCTTGGAAACTTTCGGATTGCACAACAGCAGTGAGATGATGGAGCATATACTGAAAGCTGAACTCTTCTAGCTCCTGTAGATAAGAACAAAACAGATACAACAAAAAGGTTAATTGCTGATATTTTCCACACGCGTTATTGCTAAATACACAGGCAAAAGGAGTCACGAGTTACTTGTTTACGTTATATTACGTTAAAGAAATGTCTGTGAACCTTTGCATTGTAACTTATAGCTGATGCATATAACCTGGCGGCATTGTCAATTGTAATGGACTGCTTGATCAGGGTTTCGCACTCGTTGCGAAGACGGCTTTCGCAGTAATAGTTGGCAAGTTTCAATAAGTCTGGAAATAGAAAACATTAATAGAATTAATTTCAAATTTTCAAATCGACAGTTTAACATGCATTCAACAACGACACAAATAAGTAGCATAATCAGATAATCAGATATCACATACCTACGGCATCCTCCGGAGATAAGTCTATAGAGTCAGTATAAAGGTACTGGAGAAATGCCCGAAAAACGACGTACCGCACGTCAGCTTCAATGTTAATAACACTGAAATTTAGAGATTTCTAGTTAGTAAATACACAACTAGTATTGTAAAAAACTTGATAAAAATACAAAGAAATCACTCTTTGATCTTACTCTCCCTGATTTTCTTCCCATTTTCCAGTAAACATACATCTGAAGTGATCCGATCGAATCCGAAGAATCGCTTTGTGAGCGTGAACAGGCTTTCCTTCAACGACAAATTGAATGTCGCTTGTTTTCTGTAAAATAAAAATTGTTTCCGTTAAAGTATTTTTTCAATAACAAACATACACCGGAACATAAATATGCAACTCTGAGTTATATTTTACACGCTATTTATTAAAAATTGCGTAGGAAAGAGCGTATTGACTAACGGGATCATCGAAAGCTAATTTGAGTGCATCCACAATGCTAAAGTCATCATACTGCTTGGCTTCAATGGGCTTATATGTGACAGCTGGCGTCGAGTAGCAAGCAAACACGTCATGCATGCTTCTGAACAAGGTCTCCACGGGTGAGACAATAGCTTGACCTGCAAGGATGCAAATAATGAAATACATACTCAATTTGTTAGTTAGGGTCCACTTTAGTGGCTTTAGATTCAAAAGAGTTAAAAAGTTAAATTGCTTACCTCGACATTGACCCCACATAAAAACTTTAGTATGCGTTTCACAAGCAGAGATATGCCCGTAATGGACCGCCGCGATATCCACAATCCTTCCCAAGTCAGCAGCAACACGCATGGGTGAGGTCAAATTGGATTTGTGACCAGTTCCTAATTGCCCATAACTGTTAGCGCCCCAACTATACAGGCTACCTTCATCAGTGAGGGCAAGGGTGTGAGCTGTTCCACATGTCACTTTCGTAATGAAGACACCAAACAGCATGATTTTTGTTGGATTGTACTGATTGACAGTGTTGCCGATTCCAAGCTGCCCATTCCCGTTATAACCCCAAGCAAATACTTCTCCATTGTCTGAGACAGCGAAGGAGGATGTCTGGCCACAAGCAATTGATACTATCTTTGAGCTCCCGATAACAGCAGAGACACGTCTCGGCGTCGGCTGGTTGGCAGTGCTTCCGCAACCTACTTGACCGGAATTATTCTGACCAAAAGCGTAAACCTATAATAACGTAAAGTAATTCAAAATCTTTCACTAATAATCTTTATACACTTATAGTATAGTAGACACTTTCTCATTGAATTACATAAACAAATCTAATAAGTAATATTTTATTTGTATTTTTCCTACCTCCCCATCACTAGTCAGTGCTATTGTGTGATGGCTTCCACAAGCCACTTCGATCACCTTCTTTCCACTAAGACCTCCTGCCACCAAAGTGGGAACGTGTGTTTGACAGCTTGTTCCCAGTCCGAGCTAAACATTTATAAATAGAATTCGCAAGTTAGTTATACATATACACTTCCATGACAGGATAGCGCTGGAACAGTATTAATTATTGACTCTAGCACTGCATACCTGACAAAATCCATTGTGCCCGAATGCTAAAGGAATAAAAACAACATTCACATGACATAAATTCACTTAAACCTGACAATTCCACAATTCTCTGAATGTTGTCAAGATTTAAAATTGATAATTTTACCAAAGACAGCGCCTGATTGAGTGTAAGCAATGACATGAGGACCCGCTCCGTAACTGAACCCTAAGAAATATTTAAATAAATTTCTACAACGTTAACTAATATAAATAAAATAATTAAGAAAACATTACGAAAGAGACCATTTAGCATTGCAATCTAAACCAGTGACGAGTTACATAACCACGTTACCTTTGATGCCTTTTTGACATAAGGGCTCCACCTTCATGGGAGTCAAACTGGACGTTAAATTTTCTATTCCGAGGCATCCTGCACTGTTGGAGCCCAGGCTGAACACATCATCATTCTTCGTGACTACAATCGCCTCATGGCCCAGGTTTCCTGCAAAAATAATTATTCAAGTGAAAACCATTTATCTTATTTTTTCCAACCCATCATTTTTATTTAATAAGCAATTAAGTACAAAATCATTTACTACATAATATGTAACCTTCCACTTACCAAACACACAAACAATCTTAATGTTTGCAATAAAATCTTGATCCAGCAAGCCAAACACGGTCCAATTCTTAAGTTCCATATTTATCCTCCCTCTCAAAACTTTAATTACAAGTTAACGCTCCTCTTTAAAAAAACTTAATTATCTCAAATGCTACAATCCGAGTTTAAAAATATTTAAGGAATGTAATTTTGAAATCAATTAACTTTAATTTAGTCACAGGGCTTATCTACTTCGAACCCCTTCAGTCTTATATATTTTTAACGTGAGACCAAAAATACTTTAAAATAATTTAACTTTAATTTAAACAGTCATTATCAGGCCCAGAATAACTACGCAGTGTCTACAGAGACAGCTTTCCTTTCAAGAGCTGAGTTAGTCACATTCCATTTGTCTACTTAAACTGCGGGCTCCATCGCTAAATTGCTGCCATTGTCTAATTTTTTAATGACCCATAATTTCCTGACATTAAAAGAGTAATTAAAAAAGTTCTCGGAACTCTCCGTCGTTGAGAGCTGAACTTCTAAGAAATCCTTTCTTTCTGGAATACGAGTCAAGATTCAGGGCAAGTAGCTTGGCTTTTGTGGCTTTTAACTTTTTAAAATTACAAACAAAAGCGGCCTAACTGGACTGATCAAAATAAATGCCAATTTTATCTTATATTGAGGTCAAATGTCAATCAGTCTGAGATAGAGCAGCCAGTCGGCAGTCTAATTTATAATCCTACAATCCTAATCCTATCATCTGTCTATGGACAGATGGTTTTGTCAATAAAAATAGAAAAAAAAATGCCAAGTGCAAAGCGTGTATGCAAATACTAAGACCACCCACCAATAACAACAATTCAGGAAAAGCTGACACTACCGTATAAACACTGTCTCACACTGCCCCCAATTCCAAGTTTGTTTGCGGGAGTTCTGTGCTTCAAAACAGTTTTATTTTGCTCATTATAAAAGTGTGAGTGCATTTATTAGACTTTACTAAATATTGTTATTGTAGAGCTATGGAATGAGAATGAGTGAAGAGTGAGAGTTACTGCCTTTTTAGGGGCCAGCTAGTGATTGAGGTCAAAGGTCAATACAGACAAGAGGTTATAATTGTTAGATAAATTGTGAGTTAACTACTCACTTTTAAAACCAGTCATCATGAGCGTAATTTCGTCCTTGAAAATCGGAGCGTTGACTCAAAAGTTACTGCTACTGTCGGGTAAGTACTAAGTAAATACTTCTCATGAATGTTTTAAAGTCTTACTTAACTATACTTATCGATGAGTTTATTATCTTATTCATGTGTTGTTATCATTTCAGTTACGGAGAAAGCCGTATGCAGTCTTGGTGCCTCTTCCTCCGCTCGTCGCTTACATTGCCTGAGCCTGCCCCAACCTCCTGAGCAAAATTCAACTTCAAAACAGCAAGAATGGATTCAGTCCACTACTCTACGCCCATTTCATACCTCCAGCGTAGACTATAGCACCAGCTTCTTTGTTAAACACACCGCCGCACAAATCTGGAAGGGAGTGACAAGTGTTAGTAATGCGGGAAGGAAGAGAGGTCGTGGGAAGGGCGTCGGAAAGAAAACTTCGAAGGACTTGAATAGGGGCCAAGTAATCGGGGTAGGAAAGGCAAACATTCTCTGGCCGGGTCTCAACTCTCCAGTAATACAAGGGAAGGAGCTCATAGAACGTCGTCAACTACCTCCAGATCCAGACCGTGAGGCGAAATTAACGAAGCTACGTGACACCATGGGTCGCTTTCGCCCGCTACTTTTGAGCCCTCTGGAAAGGGGTTGGTCTGGTACTAAAATGCATGGGAGAAAAGTAGGTCCACCGGATCCAATTGGACAGGACTCCTTCGATGAGTTTGATACGGTAGTTTTGGAAATGAAGGTGGTGACCAATATGGATGCCAATTTTGGGCGAGTCAAACGATTTAGTGTAATGACCTTCACCGGAAATAAGAAAGGACTGGCGGGATTCGGCCTTGCCAAATGTCCAGATGGAAGGAGGGCTCTGAAGCGGTCGAAGAATAGGGCAGGACAACGGTTACTTTATGTTGAACGATATAATGAGCACACTGGTAAAATCCATAAACACTTTGACTTCATGATCATTTGATGCTCTGCCAATTGCCAGTATTTTACAAAATCACTGAATTAATTTTATTTATTTACAGTTTTGCACGATTTCGTCACAGCGTTCGGCGCCACAAAAATTATGGTTTTTAAGAAACCTGAAGGATTTGGTCTAGTATGCCATCGTGCGATTAAAGCCATGTGCGAAATGATAGGGATAAAGGACATTTACGCTAAAGTGGAGGGTCCTACGAATGTTCAGCATATTGTCAAGGCATTCATGCTTGGATTGATGAACCAGGTAAAATATATTCATTATTTCATCACCTGTCTTTGGCAAAGTAATTTCGCCTCCATTTACCGTGTTGAAATAAAAATGAAATGTTTAGTTTTAGGGATTTTTCTGAAAAATAACTGAATTTAAATATGTTCTCCTTTGTTTGGATATCTACAGAAAACTCATCAGCAATTGGCAGAGGAGAAAGGCTTATATCTTGTTGAGCAAAGACAAGACCATCAAAACTATCCTGAAGTTGTGGCGGTCCCTAGTCAGTGTAGAACGGAGAAAGAGATACCTTTCGATGAAGCGTTGGACTTTCAACAGGTGTGAAAATATCAGTTAGGATAATTGTACATTTTTGGAGTACTTAATGTGATGAAAATGGAATATGTGGACATGACTTGATGACAGGTTTGCTTTGGGGGACGAATTCCAAGAGTACCCAAGCCATTTGAACCGTTTTACACGAAGCTTCCTTCCTGGGAAAATCACTTACTTAAGTCAGAATGGAGAAGAAATCACCCCGAGGTATAAAAAATTAACTCTGTTTTTAAATATTGCTTGTTTGACGTGGTGTACTGAAATAATATTTTTCCAAATTCAGTCGAAACGCTACTTGCTGCGAGAGTATGATGGAATCAAAAATCATTTGACATCCAAATATCCGGAAGTCGATGGAAGTTACGGAATTCAGCTATATCGCAAAAAGAAAGCTGAACAGGAGGCAGCAGAGCAAGACGAGGCATAGTATGACGTGGTTGTTAGTGTATTTGATATATCTATTCAATACTTTTTTATCCTTCTGGATTTATGAAATATGTGAATACTTATAATAGGATTTCATGATTGTTTCAACAAAATAAAAATAAATGGTTGATTAATCAGCAATGTTTTTGTTGACAGTAGAAGTCAGTAGAGGAAAACCTTGTATACTTGATTGAATGACCTAAAATTAAAAAAAAAAACATACACAGACCTTCCAACCATCAGCTCCACTGAGACTATAGTCACATAGCCCTAGCGCACTTGGCGTCTTGCTATCGTTTATCATTTCTCCAGGTATTGTTCGCCCTTTCTCTGGCATTTTTGCTCTGCGGTTTTACATGATTATGCGGTAATACATACAGAATCCTTTGTTAATACATAATATGTGATCTTTGATCTACGTGCAGAATTGAAAATAATAAAATTGATAATGTAGTGCATTTTGCTCTTCGGAGAATGGGGTGGCCCTTAAAAGGGCCGTTGGGTATATTTCAATTCAGGTTTTCAAATCATAGTCCGGTTAAATCAAGCCTAGTTCATATCCGTTTAAGTCCTGCGGAGTCCCTTCTTGTATGAGTGATACTTGGACACAGCCTTCGATCCTTCGGACAAGGCATGTTTAGCCAACTCCCCTCGGAAAACCAATCTCACGGCGCCTTGGAGATCTCGACTGTTGAGAATGTTACTTCGGTGAGCTCTTCCAGCTCGGTACAGGTTCGTAGCCTCCTCCAACAGTCGATCGTAGATGTCAATAATGAAAGAGTTCATGACACTGATGGACTTGCCAGTGATTCCAAGCGTGGGGTGCATCAGCTTCAGGATTCTGAATATGAAGGTGGAGAAGGTCATCTTCCGCTTTCCCCGTCCCCATCTCCTGCGTCGAGGTCGATTTCCAAAGACTCGCCGTCTTCGTCTTGGCGGCATGATGACTGACCTTGTTCTTGACCTTGCTTCCAAAGATTTCTTCAAAAATGATCCGTTAATCTGCTTTCACACTTATCACGACAATTAATAATCTCAAAAGTTCACTGAGCACAAACGTTCAAAGATGAAATGAATGATTTTACCCAAGTTCTGGAGCTCCTTTTATACTACTGAATTGAGTTGGAGTTTGCTTACTAGCCAAGTCCATAATTTGGGGTAAATATCCCTGACAACGTCTTTCGAGGTCAAAGGTTTCGGGTTCCGTCACCTGCATTCTGCATCGTCGTTGCTGCCATATCCCTGTTGCATGCTTGCATTGAATGCTATCGGGCTTGGAGAATGCTTCTCTCTTTGTTTCATCTCTCTACAAAAAGTTCACTATCCACCACGTAAATACACACAGGTAGTATGTGCATTTATATGAAACACATGTGCTTTTCACGTCAGTATGTGTGAATTGTCGAGTTTAGTTGCATCGAATTGTAGCAAATTAACAATTAATCTTAAATTCTTAAATTACTCAAGCAGTTTTGAGGAAGCGACAATGATTTTTCAGTGGTTTAAGCATTTAGCAAATAAAAGAATAGTCCTCGCCAGTGGTTCCCCTAGAAGGAGGGAGATTCTGGAGAGTATTGTAAGTTTTGGAGGTTGACATTACGTTATGCTCTACAATGTTGTAGTATTATCCTCAAGATAACATATATGTGACACTTGATAATTTAAGTGAATCTCTGTATCTGCTCTCTGACAGAATCTGAAGATTGAAGTCCAACCCTCCACATTCGAAGAGGACCTGAATCCCGCAGACTTTCCCCAATTTTCCAACTTTGTGATAGAGACAGCACACGGGAAGGCCGCGGATGTTGCTGGAAAATGTAAACTGGAGAGTGGGGCTGATAGCGTAGAGCTCGTAATTGCTGCTGACACGATGGTCGTCATTGACAAAAGGATAATGGGGAAGCCGAAGACTTCGCAGAGTGCTACCGAAATGTTGAACACGTAAGCGAAAACACGGAAAACTATTAAAATTACCACGCTTTATAAATTTTTAAGTAAACAATTATGTACAAGTTTGTAAAATGTGATTCCAGGCTGAGTGGAAAAACACACGAAGTATACACCGGTGTAGTCCTTATTTGGCCGCAGTCCGGGAAGACCGTCAAGTTTTGCGAGATCACGAAGGTCACATTTGCCAAGCTCAGTGATGAAATCATTTCCGGTTATGTGTCAACAGGAGAGCCATTGTAAATCATCATAATTACTTATCGCCAGACAATGTCATTTTTAAAAAACTCCATTTAAATTACTTTAATCGTCTATATTAAAATTCCATTTAATTTTAGGGATAAAGCTGGCGGTTACGGCATTCAGGGGTTGGGTGGCTCCCTAATTGAAGGAATTGAAGGCGACTTCTACACCGTGATGGGACTCCCGCTACATCGGTTCACCTATCACGTTAATAACTATTATTTAAACGCTAATGAAGGCAGTAAATGACAATGACAATAGTGAATCCGTAAAAATAACATTCTTCTCCTAATTATTATTTTCTCAATAAATCAAAAATAAATCTAATCATCCATTATCATTGCATCAGATAAAGTCTTTTTTAAAAGCATCATAATTAATTCACCCACACATATACATTCTACATCAGTGTCAGTCAATTTTCGCAATGTTTTTGCACATTCAACATTGGATGAATCAATGCACTAGTCACAAAAAGATAACAAGCAAGATTCCCACAGTACCCCATTGGCAAGCCCGGTGTCCATCTCACTTGAAAAAGGAATTTACCTTGAACCTGTTCTCTTCTCACTAAAAAAGGCCGAGCTATGTTTTCCCTTCCAAAATGTTCATAGCAATAGGGTAGGCATAAATCTGATCAAGTCTTCTCCTCCAGCAAACTCATTCCTTTCAAGTTGCTTTTCAGCTGGACAACAAAAAGATCCAGAAAAAAATCATCTTAGAAATGGAAGACAGTTTAAACCCGCGTGGTTAACAGTCTTCCAAAATTAAAGAGAAGACTAACATTGATTATGGAATATTGAATAATAGGAAGAACAACTATTTTAAATCAGGTGATTTGAAGTGACCTATATTTAATAAAGGACCTTATGAACTGCAATGCTCATCAGTTGTCAGTTTTAAAAAGAGCTCAAAGCTCCAAAATTACAAATTATCGTCATTGTTAAAAGCGTTTCGAGGAAGTGAATGCACTCATTTCACTCAAGTATTTGCCGTCATGGCTTATATCGTTGGGATTGAGAAAATTACAAATGAATCAACTATTTCGAAATCAGGGATGAAATTATGACGGAAACTTTAGTCAGACTTATCAACACGTCTGCATTGGAGGTAAAATCTGCAAGTTGTAATTGCTTATCAGCAGCTATCCAACATCCAATCAAAATAGTCAGTGGAAATGTGAATGGAAGGACTGACTTGACTGGGGAATAAGAAGTCAAGTTAAATTGCTCCAAGGTGCCATTGGATTCGGATTCAAACTGACCATGTCCCCAGAAGCCCAAGATGAAGGAAATAATCTCTTGAAGCCATCCATGTAATTGAGCAGAGTAGTTACAGTGAAAGTAAATAAAGTGTCGTTTTTTAGTAAATTCGGTATTTCTGGAAATAATTTAAAATGGTGGAATAGAAGGGATCAAAAATCAGGTAAAGATTTTGCAACAATGCAACATTATCCATTGAGCATACTTTTTTGAAACTAAGACTTATCGAATTGAGTTTCAATATATTTATCATCATTATCTTCATTCTCGAAACTCTGGTTCAGCTTTTTTAAAAAGAAAAACCGTGGCTTCTACTCAACCTAATCAAAGTTTTCTCTCACAATTTTTTTAACCCAAATCTAACCTAGCATAATCTGTTTTTTTAAATAATAACATTTAAGCAAAAACAGCCCCGAGCACACGGAACTTTTTTGAATTCAAGTTTTAATGACCACATGTACAAATAGAACGGTAGACTCCAGTTAGACCCTAACAGGTCAATTCCGAAAGAAGATTAAGATAGTGATTTGAACTCAAGTCGACGGTAGTCAAAATGACGTACATTACTCATTTACTATTTACTTCATATAGTCTCCATGCTCATTTCTTTCACCAACTGCATTTCATTTCCGCTATGTTATCATTAGAAAAGCCATTAACACCATCATATAAAATCATCCATTCATTACCTATTTATATAGGAATTGAGAGCTACATAGCTTCTGGAATATGTTTATGGATAAGCTTTCCCTGGATAAGATAAAATCCCTTTCTTCAACATTTCTTACTTTCAAATCTCTTCATCCATTATTCTCCATTCATTTCTCCACCTCGTTCGTCTCGTCTTCATCCACCTCAGAAAACGAAGAAAAGACATGGCATCATGATAGTATGAATCACCTTCATCAGAATTACGTAATAATCAAGTTGGTTAGTAGACATTATTCGTCGAGAAAAGACAGAGAAAAAAGGGTTGACTATAATATAGGTAAAATAAGCATAAACCAGACTATATGATATATGAGCATGAGCATACCTAATCATAATCATAATGGTCGTCATTCATGAAATGGAAGAGCAAAGCTGACCTTTTCCTAGACATGAGCATGAAGAAGGTGAACACCTTCTTTACTCCGTCTCTCGCTCGCTCGCTCCCTCCATCTCCTTCTTCTTCTTGGGACATGATTTATGGTGGCAAAGTCTATTCGGGACATGGGAAAATGAAATGGTTTTAAAACGACTTTATATTCTGCATGGGAGAAGGAGAAGAAAGTTGATTTATTTTCTCGTTCCTTCTTCCCTTCCACCGACCATGACTATCATGGCTTCACTGTCTTCTTAAGTTCATGATAGTGGTTAGGCATAATGATGATGCTGTTTGTTTTCTTCCCCCAAACCCCAACACATTTTTGTACTTCCTCCACCTCCAAAAACCTCCCATCCACCCACTAAACCAGGCTTCTTCTTTATTGTGGGAGCATAAACGACGACCTTTCCTTATCGGCATGAGACTGCTTGACTTGACAAAGTGGTTGGCTCTGATGGTGGCTATATGGCTGAGGTGAAATGCTGGCGGTGGGCGGTGGATAAATTTTCAATCTTGATATCTTGTCCGGCTCTTACTTCCCAGGCTTATCTTTCACTTTCCATTCATATTCTCCTGTTCTGCCTGGTCAAAAAATGACTAATATCAAGCTAAATGTGAAGTGATAGTTGGGCTGACACAAGGCAAAGCCTGACAGAAGGGAGATTTCTTCGTCTTCTCCCATTCAAGATTAAGTATATTTGCTCCTTCCAAGCCCTGTCTTGGGTTTGACTTGTGTGGAGAGTGGAACTGGTGGTGGAGGTGATGTCTCTGTGTTTTTTATGGCTGTTGTGTAAAGTAGGCTGTTTCATTTAATTCAAATTGGAGTGGTGGGATATGTTGGCTCATGGCGTTGTAGATAAGACTTTGACTCAGGGCATTTGAACATGCCACGAAGTACATGATCCATGATGGATATGAAAACTAATTAATTCCTTATTAACTTTGATCACGTTTTCCTAATAAATTCTCTCCTCTCATGTTGATTACGTCTTTCTGTGTGAATTTTACGAGTTGATGATTTATGGCTCTGGTTCACAGTTCCCATTCTCAGCAATAAGGATGATGATGATATTATTCCTTATTCCTACACGAATTTTATTTTCAATTAAAATTTTAATAGTAGTTCTTTTTAATGTGAGAAAACTTAGTTTTATGGGAACTGGAGAAGAAGAAATAAATGCAATTTCCTTTAAAAGTTTATTCAGATTGGGTCACGTTATCTCTGCTCAACTCTTTCCTCCAAAATATATAATTGAAGTTTTGTTACGAATTAGAAAATCAGTAGGAATCCTTCTGCTTAATCATTGATTTGGAAAGGAATAAACTTTTCAAGAAAGGGAAAATAGCAAAAAAAAAAATCAGCAAGATCGACAGCGACATCAACATAGGCATTCTATTCTGTTTCACTAAAAAGTAATTTTGTTTGGGGAAAAAAAACTTCTTTCCAGTCTATGTCCATTTCATTCCGTTTTTTTCAGAGAAAAAAGTAACTTATCAAGGGGAACAAATAAGGGAGATAGATTGTGAAGATGTACCTCTTTGCCCGGCCTCCACATAGGCCACATCCCCATCAACATTCGAACTTTTTTTTTTCGGAGGATTAAGTTCAAGCAAGGGGAAAAAAGTCAAGTGGATTGACTCCAGTCTAGAGTAATAAGGAAATCAGAGGAGAAATCAGTTTGCAATTTAGAAATGTAACCGAGGCCGAAGGAAGATTATTAGCATTATGGGCTTAGTTTTACGGCTCGTTTGCTAGATTTCTTTCGATAGTCTCAATAGATATTTTTTGCAGGGACGAGTGGAAGGGAAGCAAGTCAAAAAAAAACTTTTCCAATTCTGGTTTTTACTTTCACTAAAAGTTGATACAAATCCAAGAGCTTTATCCGAACGGGGAAACGTGAAGGGGAAATGGGGAAAGAGCATAGCTCCAGCTCAAGTTAAAGATGAAAAGGGGAAATGATGATGATCGGTGATCTTCTCGTTTTTAGTGAGAATTGAACGGGAAGAGAAAGTATTTTCTTGGGAAAGGTGCGAGGAATTTAGGATAAGAGAGGCTACATTAAAAGAAAGTTTATATAAGCTTGAACTTGTTTTCGTTTTGTTAAAATCTAAGGCTTTTCATTCAACCGTAGACTGAGATTGTGGATTGAGCAATGGGAATGGGAGGGCGGCAGAGTTTCGGCTTATTCTTGCGCAATTTTATTCACGAGGAGGGTGACTGCGGATTGGAATGAAATGAAGGGGATTAGCGATTGGTAATGCGGGGGCTACATTAGGCTTTGCTGTAAGTGAGGATCTTGTAAGACTAGAGAAATATCTTTAAAAATTGCATGACAGTGGAATGGGTTGGTTGGTAGGATTTCAGAGGTTGAACATGGCTCTGGCTTTCGTGGACTATAGTTGGTTCAGTCACACGTAAAAATAGTTCCTTCTGGGGAAAGAAAGTATTTTATTTATATTTAAAATTTAAAAGAATTATGGGAAAAGTGACACTTGAGCTGTGTAAAAAATGAATTGGTTACAAGACCGCAAGCAATGTTTATTGAATAACTTTAGCTCAGTAGCCAGACCCGTTTTTCTATTTTCACTCTGAATATGTATCTTTTCCATTTCCGCAAAAAGCAAAGTTTACTTTCTTCTCTTGCTTCATGATCCCACGCTCCACCTGAGGAAATCAATGAAAGTATATAATATTTACAAGTTTACAACATGATCATCGCTTTAAAGGAAAAGAAATCTTGTAGGGGCTTTCTTTTCTTAAAAAAAGATTTTTTCCTTTTGTCACGTCATGTTCATCCTTCATAATCGAACACTCCCACCACCACACCGTTTCCATTCTCACGGTGTGATGATGACAGCGGTTGGTAAACTCGTGTCACATTCATAGTCACAAGAAAGGGAGCTAACCCAACCTGAAAAAAGTGTAAACTTATGTAAAGGAAGAAAAGAAAAGAAACTCAACAGCTGTGACCAAGAGCAAAGTGAAAGCAGCGCCAGTAACACCTCCTCAGAGAAAGAAAGAGAGAGGGAAATGTATGAAAGAGAAATACATTCTTTTCCTAAAAAGAGAAAGTTGTATTTTATTTTCATTGTCAGAAAAATTGGATGGTGCGAGGTGGCCATATTCAATGCACGTTTTTGGTTAATGCTTGTCACACGAAAAAAATTCAGTTGGAGGTTCTCCCTCCATCAACAATGAATATAGATGATTGTCAAGGTGGCAGTTGTAGTGGTGGGGGAGGTGGTAGAGTGGAATCACTTTCGGGAGTATTTACAATTGTCGCTCGGAGTAAAATCAGAAAACCTTTTTAGATCTTGTTCCCCCTCGACCATGATTGTTTTTTACGGGAGGGAATTATCCACATTGGTGGAGGGCGTCGGGGTTTAGTTGAGCTATGTTTCCCTGGATAAAATGTAAATATTGTTCTTTTATTCCTAGGTGGAGGCTAATAAATCTCGGCAATTTCCGCTTCTGCAATTGATTATGTGAAAAGGGAAGGGTTGACGATCCCCACAAAATAAAGTGGAATAGGTGGATCCTAAAACAGAAGCAGAGATTTGGTTGATTTTAGTGGTATGGGCTGTGGCTGACGTTAATGATCGAGATCATAATGAGAATGGGGAAAATGGGCTGAATTTTGGAAATAGGAAATACAATGAGATAAAAATAATGGGGGATATTTTTGTTGTGATTTTTTGCTTATTTATAGTATAGCGAGGGGGGTATTGGGATGGAGAAAGTTGACAGGTGGAAATTTTTCTGTTTCATTGACTTTCACTCTGACAATGAATCCTCACTCATTTGATTTAGTTCCGGAGATTCCCCTTATAAAACTGGAGGTTATTTTTACGTGTTTCATTTAATTTAACTGGGAGAGAGGAGAAGTGGAATATAATTCATTTAAACGAAATTGACTAGGTGGGAGGTTTAGATGGTGTTGGTATTTGGGATAGGGTGAAAGTGAATGCTGATGGGAGGTGGAGTGGTATGGATGAGATAAATGTCGTAGTTTATGTGGAGCAGGAAAAATACCATCACTATCCAGTCGCCGCTGCGGTAGCGGATTCCTATTTTATTTTAACTCATTTTGAGACATTTCCGTGTGTTTGGGAATGTGATAAAATCAGACGTTGTCTATCAGACAATTTGCCACTGATTGTTTTTCTTTCATTAGTTTTTCCTCTCGGATTAGAGCGCCTTTCTTGGGTTCATTACTCGCCTCCGGTTTTTTGATGATCGGGTTGAAAGCTCGAAAGCTGGAATAGAAAGCTATCGCATATCATCGCGTCAGATTTCTCGGTGTGGTGTTAACTTTGACGGATATTTTTTTAGCATCGAATAATGATTCTGCTTCTGAAGTAAACAGTGCCTCTACCCATTTACTTTCTCTCGTTGTGAGCTACAACTTCATGGCAGCGCAAATTGCAATACATAAATTTTAATCGTCCGTCTAATCACCAAAATACCAGCCGAAGCAATGCTATATGACAAGGAGGATGGCTTCCTGTTTGTAATAGCCCATTCCTCACATTATATCTGGGAGGGACGGAGCTTTTAAAGCTGTTGGGTTGCTAGAGTAAAAGTTATTATTTCATAACAGGACTCACTCAAAGTACTTATCAGCGCTGAGCTCAAAAGCCATTACATATATGGTCTATAACAGGATACCTTGAATGTCGTCTTCGGCCATATCTTCCTTCTGCCACTTTCCCTATTAATTTTTAACATTGGGATTTTAACGACAATAAGTTAATGGGATCTGGATACCGTTACCATTCTGGATGACAAATGCCTCTGTTCCCAACATTATTGCCGACGCTTGTAATAAATTCATCCACTCCACTCCATCCCTGACGCAGTCCTCCGGCCCATTATTTCCCGATAATCATTATTATTATATGACTTGTGTTCTATCCCATCTCATAAAAATAATATTATTGCAAATTGCAATAAAAAGCAAAGGAACGACTGGAGCTAGCAGAGAGACAGAGAGGAGCAGGATTAGTTTTTTTTATCGTGCTTTCACTAATCTCATTATTTTATCCATGCCTCTTCAAATCCTCTCCTTTCTCTTAGTCCCCGGACGTTCCCTGTCCTGTCGTTTTAAATCGGCGACACAAATTGACCGGAAAAAATATATTTGGGGGAGGGGAAAAGTCAATATAGTTATACCTATTTCATTGTCATTATGTCAGAAAAGCAGTAAACTCTTTCACGAAACTTGTCACCGGATATTACACTTCTTGTTAAAGTGTAAATGTGATTATGATTATGTTAATGTTAATAGGGGACGGGGAGAAAGCAGGAGTCAGCTTAGTAAAGCGTGTGAGTATATCACATTAATAATGACGTAACTTTTTGCTATTTTTTCCAAATGTGCACTGCAGAAAAATATTACTTTTGTGGTGGCAGTTTTTATGTAACCGGAAATTAAATGTGTTTCTAGTTAGAAAGTTGGGGGATTGCGATAAATTCCTGTGATTTATATTATGACGGGATAAGAATATATTTTATTCAGTTTGGAATGGCTGAACCATAAGCGGTGTGACACCTGAATTCTGAATTCATTCCTCGTGTGATTGAGGACATCCGGTACTTGTAATGTAATATATAATGACAGTACTATAACGAATGGAGGGGGAGGTGATCGAGGAGGTCTATTTTTACAAATATTATTTCTTCTGTGGTTTTTTTTTATTCCCATATTTAAAAATGTGGGAAAGTTGTGTTTTTACAATGAATAAAATTATGAGTATAAAATAACAGTTAGTAAAAAGGATTTTTTTATTACTTAAAAATTCAGATTGTTTCTGGAAAGTTTGTGGGAAAAATCGTTTAGGAAAACTTTTTCCCCATTCCAATTCCCTTTACTTATTTTTTACATCCCCCATCCCCATGTCCGCCTATATTAGTTGTGATCAATCTGAATGGGCGAAACTCAAGTAAACGACTAGAAAAGTAATAATAAA
>JAQGAH010000626.1:0-29999 GCA_034696885.1 Lepidocyrtus paradoxus | reverse complement strand
TTAAGCCACACGCACCCAGCATCAGCATAAACTGGAATTTACTCATGACCAACGGTTAGATGGCTTGAGTTCCAACAATCATGATCATTATTCACACTTAAAACATCAAACAACATTTTTAAAAAATTTCCCTTTTTCCCCTTGCCGCTGCCGCTGGTCATGTAATGTTCCTTATCCCAAGTTTAAATCCAACAATAAAGCTAGAAACTATCAAATGAATAAAAATTTACAACTTAAGACCTCTTCGGGTTTGACTTAACTTGCAATTGCAGATTTCAATCCACAATCCTTTCAGAAAATTCCATAAATGTGAGTGCGCCTGTGCCTCCCTTTGATTTAAATATTGCCGTATTAAGCTGCAAATCCACAAACTCAACATCCCATACCTAGAGAAAACGCCAGTCAACAATGCACTTTGTTAGTTTCCCATAGTCTCGTATCATTGTTAAATGGCAACAATCCCTAATGTAAAATCCTGCTAGATAGGAATGTTTGAAGAACGCCATGAACGACGCTTTTATGCAGTCTGCTAAAATGCAGGCGCATCCCTCAAACGAAAATTTTCAATTTACTTTAGCGTCGTCGTGCATGCAAGCCTCTCATATTGCTATTAATCACGGTGGTGATGGTGGAACGCTGATAGTGGAGGGATGATGATGCAGTGGGGCTTTTGCTTTCAATCAAATATGCTCAAATGCCATACTACACAATGGAATGCAACGCTAAAGTAACAATGCAGAATCAGGATCCGTAGACATCGAGTATATTAAAGAAGTAAGTATATTATGGGTACTTATTACCTTTATTCGTAAATGCAAGCCAAGATTATAAAAAAAAGTGAGGTAAGGAGGCACAACTGCAGACGCCACTATAGCATAGCAACGAGGCGATGCCTTTGCTTTTCCTTTCATTTAACTTTGATTTTCCTCACCTCACCTCAGTTGGCTCCAATCTTTCTCTGAGCACACACATCCATTTCATCCCCTAACTGTACTGCATCGGCGTAAGTTGATTTTTCCTTATTGAAATCGTGATCGCGTCTTACGAGTGGCAACCGTTTCGCGCTGTTTGGGCTCGCTGAGCGTTCTGAACCTATATATTCTCGGAGTGATCATGTATGACTTGGCAAAAGTGTAGCGGTGTGTGTTACTGCCTGCTCTAGATTTCATACTTTTCTTCAGTGCAAAACTTTTGTGGACCACTAACCGAAATTTCGTGTAATTCCGCTAGGTTAAAAGTTTCTCTTGAATAATCCACCATTCAGAAAGTTATGAACGGACACAATCGTGATATAATAGCTATCCTTGTTTGCTTTGTAACGTTAGTGTGCATCAGCCAAGTTGGTTATAAGGATTGTTTTTTTTATTATTATTCCTATGCAAATTTTGCAAGACTTGTGTTTTAAAGGAGCAACCTTGTCAAGGTAAAACTGCGGACTTTAGCGTTTCAGTTATGTCATGAATTTGTGGAAGTTTTAAAATCCACACATATTCCTTTTCCTTACGACCACGACACACGAAAGGGCGTCGCGTAAACAAATCGTGGGAAAATATCTGGTGAACTTCTCAGCTCAGACGGTTGCATTGTTACAGTTATATTTGGATTTTATGTGTTGTTGACATTGCACTAAAAAATAATTTCATCGAACATTAAAAAAACGCACGAGCTTATCCTCTTGTTCGCCCTTAGCTGCGTAATTCCTCCGCTGGTTTCAGATGGTTGGTGAGGCCCTTCCAACATGAAAGGTGATTAATCTCTATTCATTTTCTATTCAAAGTTCATATATCAAAACAGAGCTGAAAACCACATAAATGTACACATGAATAGGTAATTAGTTTTGATTGCTTATGAGCCATCCCCCCTTTCATTTCTAATATTAAAAAAAAAGTTATCAATTTTTGTTTGCAAATCCCATTGTTTTGCGAATGTTAATACCGCATATTATTGTTATTGCTGATGTGTATCATGTTTAGAATTAGTACATCATGCCTTGTTATATATCCATTTGTTAATGTATTCTGTAAAATTGTTAAACTTTAACTGTGGATCAAATAGCGAGATTATGGAGTGCAGCTTAAACAGTGTTTTAACTACGATGAGAAATGTTTTCATAGCCATCTTATAAAACGTTGCGATGGGACTTATCTTCTGTTCAATCACGACGAAAGGATTTCACATGGAATCCACCTTCAGCGTGTCTTGACCTTTGTAACTACATAACTATAGGTGGAATTAGGTAGTTGGAAATTTAATAATGGTAGTAAAGTGGAATGGGGATGATGACGCTGGGCTCATAAAGTTCATGTAAAGGGTGTTTAGAAGCATGGCAGAGAAGAAAAAATGTCGCCAAAGCTGGTTGGCAATGTGATTAAATCGGACTTTGGCATTGGAAAGCTTCTCATACTTAAGTATGAGGAGTACTTTTATGATTACAATTGATTGATGAAATAACCTCTAAAAAAATTGTGGAAACGAGGAACAGTGACAAGGATCACATTAGGGAATTGTCATCATAGAATACTCATCATCAGCCATCAGCGAAAACAAGGAACATTGTTATAATCCTCTCCCAAGCCATTTGCATTTAATCACAGTTTCCAATATCCATCTTTTCTCAACATTTCCTGAGAATTCCGGTATAGCCATGTAGGCATTCTTAAGATATTTAGGCCGCGGTATTCCAGCTCTTGAGCAGAAAACAGCAAAGTCCAATTAGTCCATAAATATTCTACAAAAAAATCGCCGTCTTAACGACACTCACCGTTCCCAACCACAAATCTGATACAATTTCACGTATTAAATAGTTTTATTATGATTGTGTAATCATCATATCGTTACTCACAGCATAGGAAAGGAAATACCTCTTAATTGACTAATAACACGATAAAAAAATTGATGCAGGCATGGGCCTGTTAAAAATGTCAAATATAATTTGAAATCTCCATTTATTTTTTCAATTTACATAAATAAATAAATTTATGTAGTACAACTTCGACAGAGGGTCTAGATACACAATTTGATCGTGTAGGTACACATCACAGATTACACAACTGAACAAGGTGGTCTCTTGCAGTTCAATCAGTTTTTTTTCATAACACTTTTTCATTTCGATTCCCTAAAGGGCTGTTTTGTGCGTCTACGCAGAATTGTGTAAATATTGGTATGAAAACAGGTAAAGTGGACGCTGGGGCTGCACTTCACGCAAAAGTAGGAACAGGACCACCACACCACTAGGAAAACTATTATTTAGGCAATCGCCACCAAAGAGCCCATATCGTGAGCTGTGATTTTTTTTCCTCTCTCGAATCTCATCTGTACAGAAACCTGGGGAAGTAGAAATGCAATCGTTATACCTTACTCATCTGCTGTCTATTATGTCATGACTGTCATATAAACATAGTTATCCAACCCAACAGAATCATGATATGATCAGGCAGTACCCATCCCGCAGTCATTTAAATTTACTGGCTTTAAGCTAATAATTTTCAAGAATAAGAACGAAAGTCATCTTTGAAACTTTTTTTATTCCTGCTTTTATCATTCAGCATGGATCATCTTATCGTTCTTATTTTATATTATGCTTATCAAAATGATTTCAGTGCAATGCAATCTGCTAGGCAAAGTAAGAACCTAACAAACCCATCTTATTCATGAATACAAATCTCTTCTGTCAAAATTGATGAGGGGGATGAATGAATTGAAAAAAAAAATGGTTGGGAAAAGTGAGCAGGATAAAGGGAGATTACATTTTTATCAGTTGGGATTGTGCAGTAGAGCCGAATCCACTTTGCTGACCAACCTGACTGACTCGACTACTTCAGTTGGCTTTACTCTCGTTTTCTTTTTTTCTTCAGCTTGCTCCTCATACCTACTTGCCTTTCATTAGGCTTCCCCCATCTCCCTCCATCAAACCCTGTTTACCTGTTTGCCCATTTGAAGAGGCCATGCCAATTGTTGTATGTAGTGCAATCCCTTGTAAAAGTTACTAGTGCAGTAGATCAACGGTGTAATAATAATCAAATCATTCTCATGTTCCTCTTAAGATGAGTGCTGCTTCCTTCTTACTCCCTTTTAAAAAATACGTAATATATCAATAATATCCTATTATGTGTGCTTTATGTAGCCTCTCAAAACTCCTCTCCCAGTTTAGCTGAAGGAATGTAGGGGAAAACTGATAAAAACGTACGAAGCTGTGAGCCCTAAATATGAATTCAAAAATTTATTGAGGCTGAGGAAAATATTTTAATTTCAAACTGATACCACTCATCAGTCATCATGTCTATAAAATACTTATGAAATAACCCAAGAATGCTATGCAACTAACAATGAACTGCAAAAAAACTTTAATTGCAAAAAAAAAACAAGAGCAAAAATGAAATAATGAGAAATGAATATTTAAAAGAAACGTATTTCAGGCTGTCACGGCAAACCAATGAAAAAAACACGAGAAAATCTTCCTTAATTAAAGTGATGATCAGTAGAAACCGTTGAACTCACAATATATAAGTATTTTTTTGAGGAATAACTCTTTCGAAAATTCTTCCTTTCCCTTTAGTCTTCACAATAAATCTCAATGTTTCTCGATAATATTTTAAGCACGAGTTTTGAAGCTAAAATTTTTCCCTTTTTTAATGCCAGTCTGCTCAACAAGACAAGACAAATGCTACCAGGATGATTTACGAGTTAAAGGGAATGAAATGTTTTAAAAAAATTCATTTTCAAAAATCTTTATGATTTCCCATACCTACTCACAAGAACAGTCCACACTGCATCCCTCAATTGTGTAAGACCTTATGAAAATGAATTATCAGCTATATTAAGTACGGCGACAAGGAGGAATGACGAAAAAAATTGGCTGAGAACGACAAATGACATGTTCTATTAGCACTCTGGCACTATGATACACTTTACATTATGGGGAAATGGGCAGAGTTGAATATGAAACTGCAAATCATTACTTTTTAGTTCATCTATGACACGGCTCAAGTCGCAAAGATGTCTCCTAGATTCTTTTTACGACTTTTCTCTACCTATATGATGTGGTAGATGGGTTTATATAGCGATTACATAAGGTTCATCCCCCTCCTAATTGCAATCATATTACAATCACAATGCCTCGATACATCCATACCTAATGAAAGTGCTCCTTTGTTATAATATCCATCTGCTAATATGCGAACACGCACAAAAGCAATATAATTTCTGCAAATGGTAAAAAAAAACTCTTTCATGCTTTATTATGTCACTCGATGCTATAACATTCAGTCGGGTTTATATAGGTGCCTAGATAAATAAAGTGATCATAACGAGCGTGCACTGCATTCTAGCAAGGAAGTCCCTTTTGTACAGCACCATTTGGATTGCATTGTTTTTTTATCGCGTTTATTACAGATTAAAATAATCACGTCTGTAAAAAACGCGCTTACCATCAGTAGGAAAGGGGATGACTTTCATAAGAGGGTAGAAAAAAGGCTTGTTTATCACGGGGATATAAACTGGTTTTTTACTTGAAAATTATTTACAACTTCCTTACGGACATATATACTCAGGTTGCATGATTGGGTTAATGATGATGATGCAAAGAGAGTAACGCACGGTAGGGTTGACGAAGTGATTTTGAATTTGCTTTTGCGTGCGTTTATAAAATGGCTGCAGCTGCAGTGGTTATGTAAACGCTTTATTATACAAGTCAAAGGAGTGAGCCGTCGCTAGCCCTGCAGCACATTTTGTCTTCTCTAGCTCTCATTATGGATGCAGGACGATCTTAACCACATTAGCTAAAGGAAGGAGGCAAAGATCAGGAATCATTCATCTCGAACAATTGTATAATTTCGTTACAACAGTATAAATAACAGCGGACATTTTAAATTAGAAGGGATGGAGTTGGATTATGCAATCTGGTTGCCAGATATATTGAGTAACTGGTAGAGGATGTGATGTGTTGGATGGGATGGTAAATCAAAATGAAAAAAAAAATGATGATGAACTTTTTTTCTCTTCTCTTATGCATCTATCGGGGGTGGGGAGAGTACTTAGTTGTGCACTTTTGAAAACGTAGGTTTGAGAGTGTGAAAAGTGGCACAGAATTAAAACTTTTTTTTTTGCCTGAAAACTTTTATATTGAATTATAAACGTGTGAAAGATTGGATTGCATGCGGTGGGTTATCTAAATATATATCGGCGTGTATGCAAATTTTGAGCGTGGGGTTGTGCAACCGCTGCAGTCTAATGATATAATGATGAGTAGGGAGTATTGGGGGTGCCCTCAGAAATCTAAAAATTTAATTGGTTGTTAGGTAGCAAAAGGCCTTTAGAAAAGGTGAAGATAGACTATAAAGTACCTGGGATCTGGGAGTGATGAGAGTTGCCAAATATTATTCACAGAAGGCAATGTCATGAAAAAAAAACTTTGATTTGAAATTGACTGTTTGACATATGTCATGTAAACAGTTTTTCAGAATCTCTGGAGGAAATATGAGACATGAGATGGTGATTAGGTACCTCCCGTGGATGATCCGAACGAGCCCTAACAAACGATTAGAGATATTTCCCTCGGCGACTGTGCAATATGCATTAGTTCGATATGTATTGAATCGGACCCTGAGGATGTTCAGTCATAATGAGAATAACAAGCACGAAGCATTCATTCATAATATTCTACAAAAAAATGTGCTGCTGACGTTGATATTTAATTATAATCAATGTTATAGGATGACTGGACAGGTCGTGACCCTATTTACTATTAGCTTGTATTTGTCTAGTCTGCTATATGTTAAAACAAATCTTTGGTAGGAAAAGGAATGAAGTGAAATAAGGTATATTAGCACTAAATAAACAATGCAATTTTTTCATCTCCATTTGGGATAAATAGGTATAGAATAAACTGTTGGCTGCAATAGATCTATGTACATTTAGCCCAACACATACTAATTATGATCTCCGACAGAATGGATTCTGACAAAGGAGCTAAAAGCTAAACTGTGAGAACACTGCGGCAACAGAGGCAACATGGCTCATATAATTTTGTCTGTAATTTCAATTTAGGACTCGGCCCAGAGGAAAAAATCAATTTGTCTTGTATTGATTAATCATTTATAAAATTTTGGAGGAAACACGATTACATATTTGCAATTATTTGCGCTTCCATTTTCATCCCATTTTGTGGTGTCGCTGTTAATATCTGCTGTAAATCATAAGGAAGACGTTACTATGCTATATCAACGAGTCTCTGATATGATAACAATGCCTAGATTGTCATTAGCCCTACACCACATGTAAATAGATTTTTGCCACATGCCCAATCCAACATTAGCCTAAACGACATAAGTACATTTAGCTCCAAAACTAGCGTCAACCCGAATGAAGGGAATCCCCTTAAGACAAAACTCGAACAGAGCCTAGTTACTTAAATGAAATTAGCGTATGAGAATGGCTGAAGATGGACACAATTTATTGACGGGGGTTATCACATAAAAATAGCATGAGCTTCGCCCTTGGCATCGCATCAGAGTACACGCGGAGCTTATTTCAGCTCATGCATGCGAAATATTTATTAAATCACGTATTCAACAGTTGGATATGAAAGGGTCCCATTTTATACGAAGGATAAAGTTCTGTTTACAAATGACCACGTAGAAGAAAAGGGATCGATAGGGGGAAAAAGTGACCGTAGTCTATTATGGCTACGTAATCACCATCATTATCGACACTTTTAATCACGAGTCGTTAGCTGTGAATTCCATATTATCATTATCATACGTTATCATCTCATTTCGCGAGCAACCGCTATAGATAGGCATATATGTATGTTTAGTTTAATTACTAATTTCATTTTTACACTCTAATGATAAATAATAGGGGGGTTGTAGTGGGAAGAAAGAAGCTAAAGGAGAAAGTGCCTCTATTTTTTCAAGTGAGGCAATACTAATCTTTGTGGAAGTGAGTGTTTGTTCTGGTTTCTCTAAATGGGGATCGCCACTTTAACTTTGTGTCCTTTTATCGCCGTAACTGTTACAGATGCTTGGCGATTGATCTAAAGGGTGTTGCGATACTTATGACTTATGATATATGATAGTTTTTTTTTGTCAGTCGTAAGGTAATCGGAATCGCAATTCCTCTTTGAAACATGCCGTACCCTGTAAATACCACTTGTTAGTGGAAATAACTAGCGTTATTCGCCAAAATAGGATTATTAGGGCCCTTTCCATTGTTCAAAGTTGAAAGTAAAAAAAGATGCTTAACAGTGTCCGAATTGGGTTATGTTATGACAGCGCTTTGTTACTCATAATATGGGATGTATTATTATGTGTGAGTTAATGTCGTATTGTTTAGGGAATTTGTGGGATTTCGAAAGAAAAAATTAAAAGGGAGTTAATTGCTCGGATTGCTCCTCGTACATCTTGTAATTACTTTGCATGTATTTATAATTTCCAATGAGTTTACTTATAGCATGGCTCATGACAATGTGTAGAATAAGGATTGTTTTTTTTTAAATAGTAAGCCTATTTTATTTCCTGCATTGTTTTCTGACACCAGCAATATGAATGACCTCACAATGAGTTTGTCAAAGTAGAAGAGGTCAAAATAATGCATGTTTTGTGAAGGTGATGCAAATTTTTGAAAATTAAACCGATTAGTTTGTTAACTTTAATTTTTAATCTACTTCAAGAGGGGAATGTATGCTGTAATTCGTTTTTATTTGGATGTTGTCTTGAATTTCAATTTCATTTGAAACATTATTTTACGTAACTAAATAGAGATTATACTAATTGTCCTTAAAATGCTAGGAAGAAGTCATGGATAAAGCGAAGAAAATTTGAAGGCCAAAATTACTCCCTTGTTGAGTAGTAACCCACTGCGTAACTAATCTCTATTGACATAGATAGGATGGAGTTTGAAATAACTTCCAAAAACCACCAACTGGCTTCATTCCGCATGAATAATTGCAACTTCCCAATTTGCTACAAAAATGGGATTATCATACTTATTACTTACATATTTTACTTCCCAATTTTTTTTGCTTCATTTCATGGTAAAATGATGCACTCATTATGGATCTTTTATTGCGGTTCTTTCATCAATTGTCCCACCACAAACAGATAGATCCCAGCTTGATGCTCTAGTTTAAAGACGCTTTGCTCACATTACAGCTAATTAAAACTCTACAAGTATTCACTGTAAACATGGCAATTTCATACAAAAATAAGAAATCATCTTTCTTCATGACGATGACAAAAATCAACAAACCACATACGAGTTGGCACTGCCAACTTGGCAGTGCCAGTAACTATCTATACTTACTCATGACTTCAAATATTGCAAATACTTCCGGAATACAACGCCCCATAAATAACAACTGCCACCTGCCATTAATAACCCATTCAATTTTAGCTCTACCATTTCAATCACCTGATTAAATATACATTCGCCAGATGCTAATTCCACCCATATAAATTACTTTTTATTAACATTACCAGAGAAGATAGCTAGTGAAGAGAGCTAATGCCTTCGGAAGTAAATGTCTCAGCTGCCATGCAATAAAATTAGCAACGGGAGATCAACCCTAAAAAATATAGTTTAGAGTGTGGCCCTTCATTCATCATGTTTGTATTTATTGATATGCAAAATACACAAATTCATACCTAATCTCATTCACGAATCTGAAAAAAAATCAAAGCATAAAAGCCAGACACGCACGTAGTAAAGTAGACATGAACTAGATGCAAACTTCTGCAATGATGACGCCGTCATACCTAAAGCCATTAAAGGCACTTAAGTGCAAATCTAAATGCACCTTAAAGTCACCCGTTTATTTCAATTTTTTCGCCCTTGATTTTGTCTTGGTCTTGGGGTAGCAAACTTTGCAATATTTTAGTACAAGAAAAAAGTTTTAAAAATGCTATAATTTTTCCCCTTGACTCCGTACTTAGCATCTAGGATCATAAATTGTGTCAAAAAATTTGAAAGAGCGACAGAGGAAAATAGAATCAAGTGTAAAAATCATCCTGCATTAAGTCATTGTCTGAATGGGTTAGTGAGAGTTTTATCATCCTCCTCTGCCGCCATCATCGTTAATTGAAGAAAGGGAGAGAGTGGCAACGGGATCGCTTTGTGAGGAGGATATTTTTTCGATAACAAGTAGCGGTAACGAGGAAAATTTAGGTATAATTTACAGGGACTAACGCAGCAGTCAGCCCGTCGTGCTCCTTCCTTTACACTTATATAAACAGTCACTCATTTGTATGAAAATTGTGATCGAAAGGAAAAGGGATCATAATTTTTTTTTATTGAAAAGGAAGGGAAGTGAAGGAGAGATTTTTAACACTCATTTAACATCTCGTTTCATTTATCTCACACAGAGCCAAACTTGGCATGGCGTTTAGAGATTGGGGGAGATAGGTATAGTTGCAAAAATCCTGTCGGGGGTAAAAGGAAGTCTAGTTTCAAATTATGATAAGCTTTCCATTCTGTCCATCAATTTTCAGTTTGAAGATGCTTATCGCCATCGTGCTCTCGATGCAAATGTTACTTTTGCACGACCAGAGATTACGGCACAGTCAAAACTTACAAGTCTTGCAAATCCAACTATAAGACGAGCAGGAGGCATTAGGTAATTAAAAGGAACTTGTTAATTAACCCATCATTCATTTTAGACAATACTAACTTTTAAATGAATGAATGACGCGATAACCAAATCCACCATCCACTTTAACATTATTACAATCATCAGCACATTATTGTTGAATGCTGATCCGCTTGTACAGGGCTGATATAGGTTATTTATATGCTCCAATAATCTGTTATGTATTTACTTAATCACTGTATCATGAAAGGTTTCACGGCGCTCATCTTCCTTTCATTTCCTCTCAAATCAATCCAATAGCTTTAAATAACTTAAAGATTATTGGCTTTAAATATAATTCATCCGGCAGTATATGTACTCCTATTCATCATCATTACATTTATTTCTACATTAGGGACATGCTCCACTATAAAACATGGAACGCTCATAAATCTCGACGATTACACCTAATTAAGGACTTTAACTTATCAGAAGAGATATAATATATATTTTTTTCTGGGTAAAGTGTCAGAAAAACTGTGTTTCAAGCAGGGTTATCCGTTTATCTCCGCATGATTTGATGATTTGCATGCTGATCTTGAATTGAATCGAATTTTCTTGAGAGGGAAAGGGAACACGTGAACCTTCCTTCTAATAGAACCCTGATAGATTAGTTCCATTCTTCTGTAAAAACGTACTCGCGTCCTATATATTTTTTTTTCGAAATGCTAATGCTGCTGATGATGAAGTAGATGATGCATGTAATGGTATTGATCTGAAAAAAAGACGCAAGGCAAAAAAATATATAACGCCAGTTTACCTACTTCTAATTTAGTCTTTGTCATTACTCCTTCCATTGTCCTAATGATACGGTCATCATCGCTGACTGAGCGTGCTGTTCCACCTTGATTACATCTGCTCACGATTCCTGCAGTCCCTGATGAAGATGACGAATAAAGAATGAGATTTAACCTAGAATGATATGATGGGATGAATGTGTGATGCTTTTATATTTTCTTGAAAATGACAGAAATCTCCACGTCTTTGCGCTCGCTACAGTGATATGATGATGTTATCATAATGAACTTGTAATTACTATGTAAAAATCTTGTGAGAGAATCACACATAATGCGAGAATGTCAGATAAGACGGCACCCCGTATCATTTTATTACTGTGGTGTAGTGAAATAGCAAAACTAAATTATGGCCGTTGCAGAAGAAGACGTGTTTATGAGAACAGGCGTCTTGCCACCTATTACTCGACTAAAAAATTATTTTGACGAAATTTACCCAAATTTATGTGGGAAACTTCTTCTTGTTTTTAGGAGGATTGAGATGTAAGGAATCTCGCAATTTATTTGGAACTTACACACTTTAAAGGTGGGTGTGCAAAAAACATAATAATTGTCAAAACAACCGCAATTACACTCACGATGTAAGATGTGTCATCTGTCATTTTTCAGTAATGGCTGCAGTGCACATTAGCTTGGCTTTATTTTCAATTTTGTTCATTTAAAAAGTAACTAAAACTGACTTAATATTAAGTGTAGTTTAAAATTACAGTTGATTATCTATATTGGCAAGCTTATGCATTGATTTATTATTATAAAAAGCAAGGTAACTGCGGCATCCCCTTTTAAACGTTCCAACAGTAGTAACTAGTCAATATGTCACCAGAGTAACAAAAGATACATGATTATTTCCCTCCTACCTTCCGACTTCTGACTAGGAAGGATTTCTTTTACATGGGCTATGTTAAGGTCAAGTTCGGCCTTCTGCCATGCCCACATCCTCGATTCGGCTTTAGGCTGGCAGACATGACGGGTAGAGCATACTGTCCCCCGCTGTTTATCGATCTTTATTATCGTGAATCCACCCAAGGTAGCAAAAAACTGTCAAAAGCTGAGAAAAAAAAATGTAGCTCGCCAAAATTATCACACGACGCATGACACACTATTAGGTAGTTGGTTGTAACGCAATCGCCCATAAAGATACAGACTACATGGAAGATTTAGTGTGTGGAAAGGTGGAAACCGCACTATTTATCTTGTGTGGATATTTGACCTTTTCATTGCTTATTATATTGCGCAAAAAAAAAATGTTTCTTTGATGTTCATAAGTCATCGTTGATGCAGACATTATTAAATCATTTCTTATCTCCTTTATATTGCTTCTCATAAGATATGCATAGCTTTCATAATATTCGCGTCATAATATCTACTTTGTCTAATTTTTCGAAAGATAATGAGTAAAGATAAAAAGTGTATTTGGATTTGCAGAAAAAAAGTATTCAAAATCGTATTTTGTGAGTTTTCGCACATTTGGAGCCACATCTGACTTCTTCAGTATATTATCTCTTTAACAATAGTAGTGCTCATAATAATGATGAGACATTGTCTGTTGCATTGCAACACAAGAACTAAAAAATATACGCATATTCATACATACCAGCCCAGACGTAAAGCTTAAAGACTGTCTAGATCAGTTTCATTAAAAAATTATAACTACCTATAATATTTATTTACTTATGACGTGAGTGAATAACGAAAAGGTTTGTCATTTGATGAAACGTGTACAACAAACCCTTATAATTCCCGAATAATTTTTCTCATTAGCATAAAAGATAATTTTATGGGATCTGCTACTACCACCGTTTGTTTACGCAACAGTTGTTAATTATTATAAATAATTATATTACTACAAGCTGCTAGAAAGGGTGGAATTGATAAAACCTATTTAATACGATAGCTGTTGTCAGCTCGTTGATTCCGAGCTCTGCTGGACCACCAACACGTTTTAAAATGATATTGTCATGTAGAAGCAGAACAGCTATAATTAGCTTATCGTTAATTAATAAGCAGCAGTCATTAAATCTATCCATGGATGAAGTTGATTGATCATATTGACCTAATTATTATTGACCATCTATATACTTTCGATTATTATGCGTCTACTAGAAATGACATTAGGAGATGGGATTCCTTCTACATATTCATGTCTGAAATGCAATTTCCAAATAAAATTCATTCATTGACATCAGCCTTGATTCGAACAGTAATTATAGTTTTCGGCATTATGCACGCATCTTCTAATTTTTTACTGTAGGCCTCCGGCGAATTGATTATTATTGACAACAGAGCAAACAATATGACTACAGAATATATATCCATTGTCCAATGAAGACACACAGACTTTAACTCGTTCGCAAAAAAAGCAGTAACAAAAGAATAAAAAAACAAAAACGAGGATCAAGTGTCACATTCTAAATGTCGCCGCAGAGCTGACTTTTATTGATGCCAGGATGAAGGACGAACAGCTCCCCATTTGAATAATTCCTTCACGAACTACGAATCTTTTTCTGGTATTACCATCCAAATACATCAAACCAGCTTGCAATCATCTTCCCATCAACTTTTGCAACACTGTCCGTGCTTCAGATGTCAGAACAGAAAAAAAAACATATTACTGTGTACAACACTCATACCAATATTTTCCTTGCAGTAATGTCGAGAGTCTCCAACTTTTTCAAAGAATTCTTCCAAACTGGGCAAATGATAATATTGACGACATGATATGATAATGACTTATAGATTAATAGTGGAATTAATATATGGCTCCACTCTTGTGAGTCTTCGAAGAGGCGTTTCATCTTTCTAATATGGTCGACTGAAAGGATCCTTCTCTGAAGATATGATGAATTCCTCAGCCCTCTCAAAGATGATGATATTACGGTGATGATGATGAAGCAAATTATTCATAATTGACCTTTTCTCTATTTTATTTACGATTAGAATATCAAATCTGAGTGGTAATCAAATGAGTATAACATGACAGAGGTATATTAAGGGGAAAATTAAATACTAAATCGACTTAAAAAATACAACGTTTGGGCAAGCATAACAGATGTGATGCAACATATTTAAATATGCTTAGAGAAATGGGAATAAAATCGAAATAAAATGTACACAAAGTTGGAATTTCTTTTGCACATCCAAACATCATCATCATCCACCTCTTAACATTCCCTTTGAAAGTTTTAACAAAATTTCATACGCAATCCGATTCCTGTTGTGTTCTGCAAAGAAGAAAAAAAAGTATGATTATGTAATCAAAGTAATATAGTCAATGGTTTAAAAGATTCTGGTTAAAAATATGCTTAATTAAAAAAAAGCAAACTATACAATATTCCCTCATGTTTTTTTCTCTCGTTTGTCCCGTCTAACTCAAGATTATCATAAATGTACTAATGAGAAAAACGCTTGGCGAAAGTATTTTGATTTAGGCAACATCTATGTCACTGGGTTACATGATACTGGCATCTGCAACGCCACACCAGCAGGGC
Organism: Lepidocyrtus paradoxus; assembly: GCA_034696885.1. Classification (NCBI taxonomy): domain Eukaryota; kingdom Metazoa; phylum Arthropoda; class Collembola; order Entomobryomorpha; family Entomobryidae; genus Lepidocyrtus; species Lepidocyrtus paradoxus. The sequence continues at coordinate 15,096 of JAQGAH010000626.1, read as the reverse complement.
ATAACATGAACTGAGTAAGTTCATTGCTTCGTTTAGTATTGAAAGAGACAAAAAAAAATTAAGTGAACATGCTCGTTGACAAAACGACTTTATTAGACATGTCGGTTATCTTGCGATAATTTTCGTCAGTGAACTGTCCTATGAGGAGCGCAGCGTGCGGCTCACGTGGAATATGATGTGTGGATATGAGCCCTGTTGACAAAGGGATCGTGACACTGTAGCAGGATGACAAAACGACAACGAGACTTGTGGCTACTATCATTACTCCTTTTTCCTTATTTCAAGCTTGACATATTGTTGTTGCCGATGTAGTGCAATGTTTCTCAGACAATTAACATGTTTATGTAATACCTACCTATTCAAAATATGTCAAAGTTAATGGGGGAACATGCAGATTTTAAAGTGAGATTGACAAATGGCTTTGATTTCGCAAATTTTTTTAAAATTGGCATTAGCCAGGAATAAATTTAAAAAATTCCTGGTATATAGAATTAAAAGATTTTTTTCTCGAGAGATAGCTCAAACGTAAGCAATTATTTGGTTTGGTTTGCTTATTTACAAAATTAAAATGTTTGGATGTGAAATGCCCAATTTGACTGTATTTATTAAAATGTTTTATTGCGGTAAGATGTCTTCCGACAAGACATTAGTCACAACGACCTGTACCATTCCTGTTTGTTGGAATGGCAGCTCCGCTAAATTATGTGCATATAATTAGACTTGATTGAATAAATGGGATAAGTGGGCTCGTCATCATCCCCCAATTGTTCCACAAGCTGGCTTACATAACCCGTATGAAAACATTTTTTATGCAAATATTAATGGCGTCCCATTAAATATCTAAGGTGTTACTGCACTCGAAATAAACAGTTTATGGGGCTAAAGGAAGGCTATAATAGGGCCCATTTTAGTTACCTCAATATACCTAAATGCAAATTCACCCGTCATCACATACACCCATTTAGCGTATTGTATAGCAACGATTCATTAAAAATCATTTTTCGTAAATGTTGGACAACCATTAAGGGCTTGTTGACCAGGATGAAAGGTATTTTCTGCTTGTACTTTAACATCTTTGACGACTTACCAAATCAACCCTACACTTTACAGAGGAGAGCCATTTAATTTCCACTTCAGCCTGGGTCCCATCTCAGCTCATCGTAAAAGGATTGCAAAACTCTTCAGCTTATACTTCAAGTTGCCACCTTTTTCGGGCATGGATGAATAATTTAGGGAAAACGATTGAATTCATATTGGTACATTCGTTTTATGGGATGCCTATATGGCTTAAATTTTCATATTTTTCACCAGTGTTAACTCTAATTATGCAATACTCACCTTTTCAAAAGACTCAATTGTTGGGAAAATTACTTAAAATTGTCAAAAGGGCTTTAAATATGAAAGCTGAAGTTATGAATACGATAATTTATTCCCTTGATGAGCTATTGCAAGATACATGTAGCTATTGACAGATTCTTCCCATATTTTTTTACTATTATTTCTAGTGACCACCACTGATGATGGTGAGTGAGTGTAAAAGGTTCCTCAAAATCTCTGAATGAAAAACCCTAAAGAAGCCTAATGACCTCATCGGCATAGTCAGACTAACGAAATACTAGATTTGTCCCCGCGTGGTCAAGACTTTACCAGAATTTATGCGTTAGCACATCCTCCACCATACATTCGTTTCTCTCTGACATCATGTCATTACCAAGCACTGGGGTTTTAGCAACTCATCAGAGGTTCACGTTTTAGCAATGAAATATCCCCATAAAAAGCTCGGAATGTCTATAGGGACGACGCCATGTGATGACAGTAGAATGGCCAGTTTTGCATTTCATTATTGGCAGATTACATAATAAGGTTATTGTTGCGAATTTTACTCTATAATGGCATTTCCCTTAGTTATTGCAATATTACGAGCTTGGAGCGCCATTGCCAAGTAGGTTTCGGCACTTAATAATTCTCCACATTCTGGGGCCGCAGTAATCATTCATTATTCATCTAACTTAATGCCCCGCTAACAATAAAAAATAGTCATAAGTAACAGTTTCAAATTTTTTTAAAGTAATTGTAAATGGAATATGCAAATTTGTTGGAATGACATCATGGTCAAAATCGTGTGAAACTTTAATGTATCTTTTACTGATTTGTCTCTTTCAGGATAACAGACGAACCGACAACAACAGTCAACAGGATAATGCCCTGAAATCATCAACAAATATTATCAAACGATAAAGTAAATCATATTTCACGAAACAACGAGATCTCAAACGGAAAGGATCACATCACAACATTCCAAAATGGCTGACAAAGGTCGCTGCGTATTTCATCTAGTAACGTGGACATCCGTCCTCGCCGTAATTTTATTAGGTAAGGAGATGAGCGCTTTAATTACATTCAAGCAACAACAACTATGCTAAATATATCTAGATTTAATAAGAATTATTTTCAGCAACCAATCATCACAATCACAAGTGCAAAGATTATTTTCAATTTGCTTGTAAACAAGCCATAAAAACCATCCAAGTTCATATAATTTCAGGATGAGTGAGCATTCCCAAATTGATTGGCTTTTTAGCTGATTCCTCAATTAAAATTTGATCATGAATGTTTACCATTGAAAAATTAAATATTTCCCAATCTGCACCAAATTGCTTTGGCAAAGTCAAGAGCTATGCTCATCTATTCAAGAACTCTATTTTTATTCGCATTGTCCATCTGAAAAATTTGGAATAGAAAAACGTTCCCTGCTAATTGACACTATACCACCAACAGATGCGACGATGTAATTTCGAATGGAGGGAGTGCCTATCTTTGATGTATGACCATTATGAAAATTTGTTAGTCTGTAGGTTTGATTCCTCTCTACTCTAGAAAACGTTCAGCATCCCATCATATCATTCTTCGCTGAATAGTGATGACGATCATGATGATGATTAGTTAAGTAATGATGAAGATGAGCCCAAAAGGGAGGCTGATTGGTCATCCTCATCATCATCATTGACCATCATCGCACCACATCCCCTTGGCTTCTATATAGGCAGTGTACATAAATAGTTCTTTTTTAGTCGGCGTGTGCTCGCTGTCTTCTTTCACGTGCTGGTGGGAATGCTCATGAGTTGTTTTCATGAAAGTCTGAACCTTTTGCATTCTGTAACAATTATCATAAATACATAAAATTGTCGGATAAACAACCATGACGATCTAACTGCAGTCCAATCCCATTCTTATCTGATCCAATGTATGATCGCTAATGAGATAGAGACAGTCATAATTACAAAATCACTGGTTTATTACAGTCAGAAAAGTTTAGCCATAATATGAATTGTAAGGGTCCCTTAAACAATTTTTCCTAAAGTTATATTTTCAGTTTTTAATAAGGAATAACGATAAAATGATCAGGTGGAATATATATAAATAAATCCTCACATATTTATTCCCTTTTCCCATTCACATAACGAAGGCTTCCAATACTGTTAGTGACAATCAAAGCTCGTTATATATTATTATTGGATTATCTTGCTGCATAATTGACCAAAATCCTTTTTATTGAGGTGCATCCATCTTTCTCATATATTTAGCTGGAAGCGAAAAAGCAGTTGATTAAGAAAAGTATATTAAATTGCTTTTTAATGAATGCTTTGGGTTATGCTAGGATTTGGGTCAATATTAAACTGCATCTTTTTATTCCCATTTATTAAGGCAAGTGTGATATAGTCAAATTCTTCGCTAATTGAAGTTATAGGTAAATATTTTTTTTTGTTTGTGCCTACTTTCATGCAAAAATAGCTGAATAGTATTTTAAGGGAACCGTTCCCCATTCCATTTTTCTACTTTGTCATCATATATTATTATCACGGATCGTAAATATCATTTCGTATATCATAGTACCCCAATAAAAAACCTTTTCGTCATAGCAATCACAACCCAGCATCACAATTGCGTTGCTCTAATAAAAATAAATTATTTTTGGCAAATTGACTGAATGACTGCAATTATTACTGTACACTCAGTTGGAGGTCTAGGTTTTCATTTGTACTCGAAAGGAAGAATGCAGCTGCCTATCAGCGGCTCGGAGAATAACTACGTTGTAAGGGATAACTCGTCGACCCTTCCCCCCATTCAAAACGATACTCTTAACGAGCTTCCCGTGGGAAGGTCTTCTAATAAAAACAGTTACGGAGTGAAACGGATTGCAATGGAGGGCTCCGTGAATGAAGTCCCCCCATTATACAAGCGTTCCGGGAAACATACATTTCAGCCAAGAACTGAAAAACCCATTCATTTACCAACCCCATCAACAACGGGATTTCGTCGGTTTACTACGACCAGTCATCATAAAACCATGGCAGCTATAAGGAACCGCACTCTTCAGCAACAGGCTGCAAACTACGCGGATGAAGATTCCCAACAACTGGACAATGAAATCCTCCAAGCGGACGCTACTTCTAACTCAAGTTACCAATCAGAGAAGTTAAGTATGTAATTGAACAGAAATTTTTCCCAGAGCTCAATGAGTAAATCAGAGTTACTCGCTTTGCGACAGTTCACTGCACTTGCCTTGCCACCACAATAGAAGCGCAGAGATCACCGCACCGCCGCAGCCGCTACCGCATCGTCATTATCACCAAATTGAAAAAAAATGCACGAATTGCACCATCCATCCCACCACCAGCCGTACTATGTATATAATTAGCAAATCATCATTATCCTTAAATTTCACGAATTTCCCAATAATCCTACAAAAATAAAGGTACGATGAAGTTGCGAGAAGTTTTTTTTTCTCTCTAAAAGTTGGCCTGCCCAATGAATTTGTAGAGCATCATCATTCTAAATGGCCAAGTTATGTAAGCAAACCGACAACGCTTTGCACTACCCAAGAACAAGTAGAGATTTTGACATTGCACTAATTTTAGTCCCATTGTTTGTGCACTTCTGGATTACCGGCCCTCTCATTAATTAAGTGGATTGCTTTTAGCTACCCCTCTGTTGTTATTCTAATTCTGCACCTTCCTTTCTATGCCGCTTTCAGGTTGGCTTGCACAAAACTCATTAAAAAATTGTTTTCGAAAAGGCTCCGATTTTATTGGCCAATTCGAGCTCGCAAATAATAGCATAAAGGAATAAATGGTAGGAAAATATGCATAATAAATACATTGTAACATTTGTAACTTTGATTTGAGCTGGTCGAAATTGGATTAATCAACTGCATCTGGTAGATTGGTCTGAATCACATTATTGATAAGGTGATTAGCCTTATCTATGAAATTAACATTTCAAATCTTTTTCTCCCCTTTTTGAAATCCAGGAGCAATGACAGTTAAATGAAGGGCTAATAACAGTTATCGGGATCAGATATTGCTGCTATTTTGCAATTTACCATTATTGCAGTTCAAGTTGCCACAATTTCTTATATTTTTTTAACATTCAAATCCAAACCTCACAAGTTACAAATGTAATAATATAGATCGCTGATGTCAATCTTTTACTTTTATACCCCCAAAATTCATTAACATAAAAATACACTGGTCATAAAATTTTGTTGCAATTATCTGCAAACTTCAATTAATATATAGATAAGTCGATTATGATATGCTCCTTTATGCTATTATTTGTTTATAAATATTCATAATATCCCTAGATAGTAAATAGTGAAATTTTAGTATTTGTTATTTTTTATCAGCACAAAAAATGAATAGGTAATAAACTAAAAAAAATTAGTAAAAGGTACTAGATATAAGTGGGTGCACACAATAGAGCAAAAATTGGTTTTGGATTGATGTGATTGAAAATTTTGGTTGTTTTGGTTGGACTGATGAGAAATTTGACATATCAATGGACACGCACATTATTACGTAAATCAACAACAAAGGTAACTTTTCAGAAGGAAAAAAAAACGGACAGACACAACTTGACAGAGCCACCATGTCATTGACGTGAAAATACCCTCGACATAACGACAACGGGATCATTATCACTTCATCTTGAAAAAAATTAGCGACAACTATGATGTTCAGGTAGTGTGATGCAAAAATTTGCAAATATTTAAGTGCCATGTTATTATGCTATATTTATAACTACATAAAATGAGAAAATTAAGTTCGTACAAGCAAGGCAACGCAATTGCATTGGGACTGAGGAGGACAGAGCTGAGGACTGCAAATGAATTGCATCTTTGTCTATCCATTTACCATATTTTATTAATTGCTGATTGCAAAAAGATCCCTGTTCCCAGTACTCATTCACCTGTCATTAACGACGTTAATGTACTCTTTTGTAATATATTTTTAGGACTAATCACATGCCCATGCACTGAAACCCTCTTCCTCTTAAAACTATCCATTTTTACACCGTGTCTCACTGCATTGTGGAGCCTGTTGCAATCCTTTAGTCAACAAAGCCTCTTTATGACTATCGTAATTTTAACTTTTACCTTTTACAATAAAGTAATTACATTGATAGCACTTTCAATTTCGATATGATCCCAACGATGATTCAACAATGTGTGCGTACGGAGATGGATAAGAATTGGAACTGGTTGTCTTATCTCCATCTTCCATTGTTATCATAATCGTCAGCATCATGTTTGCATTGTTGTCATAAGACAGAATTCAATTTGTTCGATAGCGATCTCAATCAATCAGGGCGATTGTTGAACAGGCTTAATATTCCTCATCAACAATCTCAATCGAATATCGAATCACTTCATTTGTGGGGTCAACTCAATAAATGGGAGAAGAATATTTGGTACTAACGTTGCAAATTATATGGTTAGTTTGGAGTTTGGGCTCACCAAGTCATGATATTGATGAGAAGATGGTGGTGATGGTGACGCTAAACAATGGACGTACTTATTCAAACGCAAATTTTATTTTAATGATTGAGCTCGACCGGTTCCCACCATTTCGCAGTGGCGGCAAGGAAAAGGAATCCTTTTATCTTTCATTCTGTAATTAAGCAACTTATCATGGATTGCATTATGACTATATTAAATGTAATCAATCGCCATCCATTCCACCCTATTTAGTCGGTTAATATACGGAATTGAATTGCAAAACAAAACTCACAAGAGCAGATCTCACCGCACAGCACTTCACAAAATTCAGCACAAATTCATTTCTTTCGAAAAGATGAATTGTTAAGGCACAGCCCATTTCAAGACAAAAATAGCACGGACGAAGAACTACATAATGGTAGAACTATGATAATCAAGTAAGCAGTTTACAATGGATCAGAAAAAATTAAAAATGTGTCAAACGACACCTTTTTCACTGTAAGGAGCTCGTAATGAGTCTGAATTATGCTTTTTGTTGGGATCACGATGGCGGTTGTTTTCCCTGATAAGCTAATCGATATCGTAAATCATAACAATGATTGTAAAATGTAATAATGCAAAAAAATGCGATGCACTTTGAGTATTTCAATTTCTGAAAAAATTCCAAAATATATATTGTAATATGTAATACTAATCTAAAGTGCACCATATTTTTGTTTCTTCACTTTTGATCAATCACGATTTTTCTCCCTTATTGCCAAAAACATTTTTGAAAATCATTTTAAGCAACTTTGCTTCCTTATTATAAAATTCAATTTTTGCATTGGTTTTTGAGGTATACGGTGTACGGCCATTCATGAAATTCACTCAAACTTGTACCATAACCTATATCAATGGAATCTTCATCATAATTTTATGCATAATATGTCGTTTTCTTGGCTAAATATTAAATTTTTGCGAAACAAGAAAAGGGAAAACAATAATGGTGTCGTAATAAGAGCAGTAAATAGAAAAAAAAATGTAGCAATAGCCGACCATCCACAGATGAAATGATGGTAAAATATTTTTGCTATTTTAAACAAGTCAGAAAATTTTGCAAATAGTGTGTAAAGTGATTTAAGGAGTTTAAGGGCCATAATGTTATGATCATTCGTGGAATTTGATATATGGGGAGATTATTTGTTGCAAAAAACATTCAACATGCTATATTGGATAATTGTAGGCTATGTCAGGTTATTGCAACAATTACTTATATGAGTCATGTACTCCTGTTTTTGCTGCAGATCAAGATATTTTGGGAATTTTCGATTCTCGATTATTTAAGGCAAATAAACAAGTAATAAAATCATGTTTGTCAGTCATTGCCACAAGATTCCCACTGTTTGGTGCATGAGCTTTTAAGATAACGAATTGACACTTTGGCATAGTGCAATATCCCTGTCACTACATTTTTTTGCACCCAAAACATTCTTTTGTTTTAGTTTAGAAAAAGTGATGAGTGTAGACTATAAACTGCTGTAAAATATTCAATGCTTTCGTAAGTAATCCTATTTTGATCTTATTTTATGAGTATATTTGTTTTATGAAGTCAGCACTGCGTTCTGAGAGGAAGAATATAAAAAACACGTCATGGGGTTGATGTTTCAGCAACATGAAATCAATAATTATCTTTGCATGACTTTGCAACAAAGTGCAATGCAATGCATGAAATTTTGCAAGTGATGAGGGCTAGACTGCACCTGAAAATCAGTTATTGCATGCATGATGTTGCAAGTCCAAAACCGAAGTAAAAGTTTGACATGAATTGATTTTTTGGCAGATTCAGAATAAAAATCTGTCGATTGAATGAAGTCTAAGAAGGAAAATCAGTTTGTTCATCAATTATTAATTATTCAAACATTTAATATAGGTTTAAACTTATCTACAAATGAGACGGAAGCTGCTGGAGAGGCCAGAACCCCACCAGTGTACGTTCAATCAAGACCTGTTTACAGTAAGCCTGCACCAAGGTTGCCGAAACTTCTTTTCAAGCCACCCACTCAACCACAACAAAATGAGATTAATGAACAGGGATCAGGATCTGGGGACCCGAATCTTGTGACCCAGACTGTGTATGGGTTTCTTGACTTTGTTACGACAATCGGAAACACGGTCATGGTGTTCACCCCACAGACTAAGAAAGGTACGCCAGTAACAATCTTGATCTATTTCTTGCCTAATTCCTCTAACCTTATATTTTAACCCCACGTGATTATGTTTTTTCAAATTTACTTAAAATAGTTGAAGAAGTCAAGGCCATTTCCACTTCCGAAACAGTGATTCAGGCTACCAACGTACCATCCTCCACGTCAGTTTTACCTGTAAAGGCTAGCAAATCTGCTTCTCCAGCTCCGTCTATCATCTTGTCCTCGCCAAATGGGAATGAAAGGAAAGGGAAAGCGATACATTTTGAGGAGTCCGTCTCTGGTCCATCAAGTCTTATTGAAGCTTCAGAGTATGAGCCTCAAGTGTTTGCGACTTCCTTCACTTCCTCATCAAGTTCTGACTTTGATGAGACTAGTGCATTGGAATCCCATGTTGTCGTTGCTTCTCCTCTTCCACAATCTTCAAGCACTAAGGCGCACCCAAAACAGGTCCACTTCCAATCTGCTACTCCTTACATCCAGGTTTCTTTCTTCTTTCTTTCTGTTCTATCACTATCTCTAGTATAACTTAGGTTGTATATTAACAACTTTAGTTAGCTGGTCACACTATACATTCATTTTTCATGTTTCCATTACATACCTATGCTTAAATATAACTTCAACTGCACAATAAAAAAAATATGTTTAGTCAAGACTCTAGGAAAAAGTCATTTAATCCTCTTCTTCTTACCATTCCAATTACCTAGGTTCGGAGCGAAGTGAACGTTGTGGCTGCTACTGAAGAATTGCGCTCACCTGAAGTGGTTGTTGTGACCCCAACGGTGACAGCAAGTAAAATTTTCCCATCCAAAGGTTTCACTCTCAAATTACCCCAAAGATCTACTCCCATATTAGTTTCTCCCGTTTCCTCCCCTTTGGTAGTAACCGCTGAAAAAGTGGTTCATCCACCTCCTCCTCCACCACCCCAGCCTTCACATACCCCAAAACTTCGAGAATCTTACCAGGAGGAAGAGGTAGAACCCACGGGTGTGGTCAGTCAAACCTTTAACACTCAAGTTGAGGATGGCGTGACCACCGTGCATGAGACCAAAATCATTGGCACTCACATTGGCACCCAGTATGCAAGACTATTCGAAACCAGCTCCACAATTTTGCCGGCTTCCACCTCTGCACCTCTTATTATCACTCCCACAAAGCCTGCACGATCAACCACACTTGCTTCAAGCACTTCCACGCAAGCACCTGTTGAGTCTGAGGAAAGCAACAACTATCAGACCAGTGGTGAGGTGTACAATAATGATAATCATCAAAATGATGATGATCCTAATTACGATTATGATGCCTACTTACAAGACTTACAAGAAGAAAAAAGCTTTGAATGTAAGGCTTGCATCAATACTAATCACTTACTAATAATACTAAAACAAATAACTCGCCGGTTTATCAGTCAAAGAATTTTTTTTTAAATCTACAAAGTCTTCATCTCTGAAGGAATTCATAATGCATGTCGCATGTGTACAGACTTTGATTGCAAAAAATGCATGTATGGCTTACCATTACCATTTGCTTAACATTGCTATTTGCTTGCTATTGAATTACATTCTAACAAAATTGTATCACAAAGCTTACTAAAAGCCTTACATTAATTCTGCACCAGTAAAAAATGATAATACTGATGAATATCATGACATCTTATTATAGCTAACGAATATCAAGAAGAAGCTGAAAAAAGTGAAGAGGAGAAACCAGCACCAAAAGTAGATCCAACGCCAACAGCTTCTGAAGAGCAAACCCACTACATTCTTCCAGAAATAAAAGAGAAGAAAGCGGAAATCTATATTTCCCCTGTTCCGAATAATAACGCCTATTCAAGACAGCCTCAACTTTATGTGGATATCAATCCAGCAAAATCCGTTGACTTTATTGTGACCGCAACCCCAAGTAGGGGCAAACCTGGACGAGGATCAAGAAATGAGTACAAGAATCGTTTCTCCAACCGTTTTAGCAAGTAAGCATGAATGCTGTTGTTGATACATAGTTGGCATTCTCCCTTTCCATAATCAGTCATTAAATTTAAACCCTGCTTAAATTATATAGTTTACTAATTCAATATAATTGTCCGCATTAGGAACTCCACTCCCGCATCAGATGTCTCAGAAACAAAGGAACAAGACCGGACTGAAGAGGAAGGTCGGGAAACTGGTCGACGAACAACTAGATTCCGTAGCAGCAGAAATCGGTCCAGCTCCAGACATTCAGAAGACGTCGTTCCAACCGTAAGCGTTTATAGTCAAGTTGTTTCCGCCACCCCAACCAGACGATTTGGTTCCGGAAGGGGTAAAACAAAGGAGTTTAAGACGGTCCAATCTACCCGGGGATTTCAGCCAACTGCTAGACAACTCCAAGTCTCTCCAACCACTTCCACATCCATCTACAGGTTTAAGCTGAACAGACCAACCGGACGTTGGCGTTTCAAACCTTCTCCCAAGCCAAAGGTCAACATCATCAAGACGAAAGAAGAGGAGGAAGAAGAGCAATTGCAATTGCAACAACAGCAGAACGACCAACCACTTGGTGAAGGTTTTAAAGATTTGAATACCGCTGGAAGCGGACCAAATGTTAATCAACATGATGAGGAGATTGTTCAACATTCGGATAGCTTGAGCTATGAAGAAAGTAGAACGGAGACGAACGAAGTGGCTCAAGATTTAGACTCTGAACCTGCCCCACAAACTATTCGCGTGTCAACCGTGAGCCCAACTGACTTTGAAGATTTAGACAAGTTTTTGGAAATTGCTACAATCAGATCTCCATACGTATTCCAAGCTGGCAACGTGAAGAATACGAGGTACATCACCGTGACAAAGACGTTCACTAGGGAGCCTATCCAACCAACTTTGGCTTCTTCCATTGACGAGGCCACCATTGAGAACATTTTGGCAACCAAGCAACCGTACGAAAGAATTTTGGAGGGGTCAAGTGATGTTGCGACTTTACCTGTAATTGTTCTTTCAGGAGATATGGCTACCCCACCGTTGGAAACTATTACGCAAAGCTTTAGTACAACTCAGGTAAATTTTATAAATGAAAGATATGTGCTATAAAAAGTGCATGTTTTTATGATGTTGTATGCATTGTAAATGAATTGTTAAAATCATGTTATGCTTATTTTAATTCACAGCTTATGCTTAAAACGAGCATTTTGCCAGTGCTCTATGACGGTGTTACTACTTTGTTCACCTTAACCCAGTCCTATTTTGTTACGCGACTTGTCACCGCTCACAAGACCGTTCCTCCAATCGAACTGTTCCAATTTGTTCCAACAAAATCCCTCACGGAATTCAATACAGCCCTTCAAGTTCGTCTTCAAATTATTTTTCAGAAATATTGTTCAATAATAAATAAAGTTTCTTTCCATTTCAGGAAACTTGCAATGGCATGTAATTACAGTGCAAGTATCTTTGGTTTTTTTCTCACAGGAAGCTGGCTCAGAACATTCTGAACAACTCTTGGGAAGTGAGGACTCTGATGATGCGGATGAAATTTATGCTCACATAATTGCGCCTCCTGATGTACCTTAAAACTTTTACATATTTTAAAGCATCAACAAATTTATTTAAAACATGATCAATGAATATAATTAATTAGCTTCTCATATAATAATGATGCCGTCTCATGATTATGCAAACTTTCTTCAACGTTTCATTATTTGCTTTCCAGGAGTTGACATCCCTTGGAGCTGATTTTGACCCCAGCACAATGGACGATAAAATGCCAAAGGCCCCATCTGCGCCACGTTCTAAAGGTGCTGTTAAACCTGAGCTAAATGGAGAAAAGGGCTTGTCAGCCTTGGCGGCAGCACCCAGCATCACCTCGCCTTTAGGACTAAACGGATTAGCCGACCAATTGGGCTTGACCCCGGAGCAGCTAGCATTCCTCCAGTTCCTCAAAGCTCAAAAGCAACCTACTCAACCTCCCACTATCCCCACTAACTTCTTTGGTGCCCCACTGGTGCCAAATGTTAATGTTGCAGCTTTAGCTGCTTCCGCAGCCGTTGCTGCACCAGTACAAGTAACGTCATCGCCAGTTGTCGTGGATACAACAGCAACCGTTGTTGAGACAAAAACGCTTAGAATTCAGTTCGGAGCCAAGCCTACCTACACGACGCTCTACTCCACGAAGATTGTTCCTACTAGAATGACGTCGTATGTGACAATGTCCATCCCAGTGGCTGCAACCGCCGCTGCTCCTATTGCTAATCCCTTCTTCAATCCAGCATCTTTTCCACTCGCTTACCTAGGATAAGACAAAAATGAAAAGGGTTACATTACAGCAACTTCCGATTTCTTCTGCATTTTACACACCGACGTTCATGTAAAAATTAATATTGATATATATATTTAAATCTCTTTACTAACCAATACGTCTAGTAGTATTATTTCGACTAGGAATTTAGAAAATAGCCAAAAGTGTTTACCAAATGTGAAGAAGAATATCACTAAAAAATTGACTCGTTTGCGTGCCAGACGCTGGCGCTCTCTTCGTCAGAGATTTGATTGATAAAATATTTGTATACTTGGGCGAATGTCTTCCCGAAATCTGCCAACTTGTCGGTAGAATGGTTTTATTTTAGATGAAGTGTATCTATGTAGAAGTATGGAGATGATAAAGGTGAAGTTCTCAGGTAGATTTAATATGAAAATTTCAGAAACATTTTCTTTCCCAAAGGGATTAGATATTTGAAGTGACAGTGTAAGTGCCATGAATTTATATCATTATAAAATTGAGGTTCCATATTTAATTAATGCAAATACTTAGCTCCTCCTTGCATAATGCAACACTGCAAGTTACAATACTTACAATTACAATTGAACTATACCTATTAGGAAATAAGTATGGTAGAATGATATGAAATTGTGCAATGGGATGTATTTAGTGTAATTAATTCAAGTACCATTAAATGTATTATTATGCTGTACAAGTTAACTTTATCTCGCGTTTAGTTTTTTTTAGATTATCCTCCGTTGGAGACAGAAAAGTGGTGAGAATTAGCCATGAAAGAGAAGTATGAAATTATTATGGGATGTGATAATATGTATAAATTAAGATTATGTATGATGTGTGCTTTTAAGAATAAATGTGAGGATGGATTTTGATTTCGATAATCCGATAAAATTTGATATGCATGTAAGTACTATAAATTTAAGTCTATTGAATCGGATCAAAGAAAAGTATTCAGTTGAAACCCGTTCCACTGACAATTAAAATTGGATGCAAGAAATGTCAAACAAAGCTTCATATTGTTAAATTGCTGAAATTGCAAAAGTGATGTAAAGTATTAAAAAAAAATTTTGTAAAAAGGCATGAAATTACGACATTGCTACGATATGATGTGTGGGGTTTAGACATTTTGTACTGTTTAGTCGTTTGTGTGTATATCACTATCTATAACACTGTAATATATAGATCTAAAATAAATAAATTTAGTTTTGTTAAAAAATCAACTTTCATTTTTTATGCTGAAAAGTTTATTTATTTCGTACATATGAAAAGCTGACAAGACAAGGCATTTTATCAACTATGTAGTATATATGGCGAAAAAATTGTAAGCAAAACACCTTAATTAATATTATGCGAAACGTCGTAGCAGTAATTCAACTATAACTTAATAGTTCCATTTTGCATGATAGTACAGCGATGGATCACCTTTAATATTATCTAATAGCTACAAAATGTTTGTTTTGTTTGTTTACTAAGAGTGGTAAAAACAACAAAGTACTAACGGCTACGTAAATTAGTTTATTCAAAGAAACTTAGCTTATACTAAAATTAGAAGTTAGCTGAGCGGTTTAGGCAAAAGCCAACTGTAATTACATGCGCCCCCTGACAACGGGTTATAACCGGAACCAATTCCATAACACTCTTCTCTAGGTTGAATTGATCCACATTTCAACGAGAGAAAAACAAAAATAGAGCATATCTGCTTCATTATTCGCCATTTGCTAGCCACATATCTGTTCGCAGTTGCCGAAAACCAAAATTGTCGCAATCTGTATTACGTCGAAAGCAATTTTCATAGCCTCAGGGTTATCATAGCGTACTGTTCCTGACGATTAGTGTGTAGGTTTTGGTGGCACGAACTTGTTGTCACGGATTCGCTCGAAAGTGGTATCA